>CAUYQV010098636.1:0-17917 GCA_963574575.1 Galagoides demidoff | reverse complement strand
CTTCCTATAGTACTTTTAATTTTTTGATAAAGAATCACTTCTAGAGGGAGAGAGGAGGGGGAAAAGGGTGGAGGGAGGGGGATTGGAAGGATCACTTCTGAGGTTTATCTTACAAGGGTACAAGTGAATCTTTCTAAGAGTAGAATGTGAACGTTTTAAAACAATAACTAAGAAAATGACACGAAGGCTACGTTAACCAGTTTGATGGAAGTGTTTCAGATTGTGTGTGAAAATCCCACACTGTACCCCAGAAGTGCATTAATGTACATAGTTACCATTCAATAAAAAAAAAAAAAAAGAATCACTTCTAGTCTGTTCCAGAATCTTTTTACCCAGTGAATTCATTGGTCACCTTACTAAGTCCCATCTTCGGATCCTCCACATTGTACAGATCTTTATTAACGGCAGTAACACACTGAGATTTCAGGGTCAAGTAACTGTCCCACCATGTGACCCAGTTAAGGTTCTCAGCCCCATCAAGTCATAATACAATTCAAATATAGCATAACCCCCATAGCTGAGCCCCTCCCGTCACTGACCACCTCCTTAAGCTGACCTTATTTTCACAGACCAGACACACAGCACATGCATCCGTACAGTGGGCCTAGTTCCTTGCATTTCTCTGTCTGTTGACCAGTTACAGCCCCTTGGGTGTTCATCTTAGAAAGGTGCTGCTGTATTCCTTCCCCTTTTATTTAAATGTTATCATTACCTATGTGAATATGTACATAAATCCATGAAAACACAAACATTTCCCCTTTGTCTTCTTCCCTCTTGCCTTCTTTTGATTTTCTAATCACCCTTCCACTGTTTTCACTCTTCCTAAGTCAGCTTATTTCCCCCCATAGGGTATAATTTAACAGCTTGTTTGGTTCTTTTTCTCTACCCAACTCATATATCAATGCCTTCTTGTTCTGGTCAGCAAGTCTTCTGCCAAGTGCCTTCTTCCCACTCTTCATTAGATGTACTCTTTCTTTTGCCAGGAACATTAGTTTAGTATCATGCATCACGGTCCAGAAAACTAAATTCACTTCTTTGACATCATCTACAGAGCCAGCTGTGCACTTCCCAGTTCCTTCTTTATCTTCCAAAGTCATGACTTTCACTTAGAAGAAATTAAGCCACCACCTGTGTCCCTAAGGCCTTCAATTTCTTACCTAGGTTTCTAAACATTCCATATATTTTTTTCAGGATTTTGATTTTCATTCACACTTTTAACAGTCTTTGAATTATTAAAATAATTATAATTATATATTGAAATTATATTTCAATAATTCAGTTATATATTGAAATTATATTTCAATAATTTTGAATTATTAAAATGTCTGAATAAAAATTGTACCTGTGTAAAGATATCAAAAATACTTAATAAGTTCCTATGGACCAATCAATAATGTTTTCTTCTGATGTAGTCTTCAGAACCATTAATGAATATTGACACATTGGTCATTATTTTTTGTCCATACTCATTTTACTTTTTTTTTTTTATTGTTCATTGAGAGTACAAAGAATTAGGCTACATTGATTGCATTTTTTAGGTAAAGTTCCTCTTATAATTGTGTCCCACCCCCAAGAGGTGTGCCATATACCATGACCTCCACCTCCCAACCTCCTCCTCTTACCCCTCTCCCCGCTCCCTCATTCTTCTACAGCCTTATATTACTTTCTAAAGTAAATTTTTCAATGTCATCATTAGAAATGTATGGAATTCAACATTTGGATTCATGAATTTCTCTTAAAAACATTTCATAATTATATTCCTATAAGAGTTCAGAAGAACTAATTTTGTGATGTTTCATGATTTTTTATGTATAGCACTAAAGCCTTAACATGTTAATGCCTTGTATTCAAAGGCTATCTGTTATAGTCACTAATTGTATGCCTTTATTCAAACTATGAATTTTCACACAGTAAGATGAAAAGTCCTATTAAAGAAATTAAAAAGCAGTATGTTTAATTCACTATTATTGAATTGAGCTGAGAAAAAGAATTGTAATTATTTTGTTTTTTTTTTAAAGAATATCCAAGACTTTCAATAACTTGATGAAATATGTATTCAGGGGAAAAAACAACTGTGGATTTCAAAGACAAAAACATAAACTAGCACAAAATTATTTTCAACAAATGTTTCTGTGGGTTCTTCCTCTCTTATGTTGCTACTGTGACATGGAACAATATTTCAAATGGGCTTTTGAGTTAATGTGTAGGTTAAGGCCCTTGAGAAGGTCACTGCTTATACCCAAATGCTCTTTCCCTCATCACTAAATTACTATACTGTAAACACCTAAGAGCCAAGGGGAAAAAAATTAGATGATTGGGCTCTTCCATGAGATTTATCATGTTCTCTTGCATATAGTAAATTCTTTCCATAACTACTGTGGTCAGAGCCAAAATCCTATCCCTTGAAATTTAAATAACCTCAAGCTTTCTACCCCTAGGATTTCCCAGTTAAATACAGTTGAGCTTATTTGAAAATTTGAATTTCAGACAAACGTTAATATTTAGTAGAAGTAAACTGCATGTGACATACTAAAACTATTTGTTCTTCATCTGAAATACAAATTTAACTGGGCACCTTGTATAGTTAAACTAATATGATTTGTCAAGTCTGGAAACACAATGTAGGATTGAAGTACACAAATTATTCCCAAAGGCTCATTTTCATATGGTCAGAGCGCAAGCAAGTGAATGTAGTCTTGAACCCTGAATGTAATCAAGAACTTTCTTCACGTAATTTAAGGCTCATATCGCACCCATAAATTCAGATAAGGGGCTGGGACTGTGTTTCTGCTTCCTGTTGCTCTGTAAGCATTCATAAATTTGTGGATGTGTGGAATGAGTTCTAATCCTCTAACTGGAAAGGAGTGAAGGTTTTGCCTTCCCAGAAAGGGCATCATTTCTATATCTCTTTCTTCTATATTGTACACTTTGATGACCAATGACTGGGTATTGGCAGTCAGAGTCTACCCAGTGTTAAGGGGACTCCACCTGTTTCTACATAAGAGTTATCTGGGAAGCTTTGAAAATATGTGCTGTCTTGTCACCAGCCCAGAGCAGCTAAGAATATCTGGTAGTCGGGTACAGTCATTGGCTTCTGTTTCTCCGAGACGACTGTCATGTGCAGCCATGGTGGAAAACTTTGCAGTAGATGACAAAGGCAGTGACGCTCAAATTGAGCTGTAAATTAGGATCACCTGGGGAACTTTTTAAAACAATTCCCACACGCCAGCCTAATTATATCAGCATATCTGGGAGTGGGACTAAGGCATCAGTATTTTTTATATCTCCCAGGGGAATCCAGAGCTGAGAACCACTGAGGCAGGCAGTAATCTCACTAAACTTTTCCTATCACAACTCTCAAATGCTCTGCTCTGTACTGACTCAGATGCAGCCCTGTCCCATGGCTTGACCTCCACCTCCCTCTACACTCTCTTCTCTGCACTGACTCAGATGTAGCATTGTCCGATGGCTTTACCTCCACCTCCCCCTACACTCTCTGCTCTGCTCTGTACTGACTCAGATACAGCCCTGTCCCGTTGATTTACCTCGACCTCCCCTACACTCTCTGCTCTGTACTGACTCAGATGCAGCATTGTCTGATGGCTTTACCTCCACCTCCCTCTACACTCTCTGCTCTGTACTCACTCAGATGCAGCCCTGTCCCATTGATTTACCTCCACCTCCCCCTACACTCTCTGCTCTGCTCTGTACTGACTCAGATGCAGCCCTGTCCCATGGCTTTACCTCCACCTCCCCCTACACTCTCTGCTCTGCTCTGTACTGACTCAGATGCAGCACTGTCCCCTTGCTTTACCACCATCTCCCTCTACACCTCCCCCGGGCCCACTCAGAAGTAATACATCTATGAGTTTCAGACTTCACTGAAAGTTTGGGGCAAAAGAAAAAATTTACATTTGAGAAAAAAGAAATCTTCAATTTATTATTAGACATCCTGTGCTTCAAAGTTTTGAGCTACCCTACCACCTGTCTTACTTAATTGCTCTCTAAATAAAGATACTGTAACCAATCTAATCCACTCATTTTTATATAAGGCAATTTACCCTCCTCCACACTGACAAACATTATAAGCCAAAGAATCTTTGAAGTTTTTTTCTTTCTCCTTACCCTCTCTAAGTATGGAAGAACACCACAAAAATCATTTTAAAATGCCATCAGCATCCCTCTCGCCAGCACTACATCCACACCTACCCTGAAGGAGGCAGAGATGTTAAAAGCAACTTGAACTTTAAGTGACATTTTTCCCAAACAGGTACATAGATAACTTCTGTGTGAATGGATGTAATTACAGAATGTGGTAGTGAGACAATTCTCAATTGAATTTTCAAAGTAAATTTCAAGACAAACCTTAAATAAAGTTTTACAAACACATGCTTATAAAACCTCAAAGGACAAATTCAGATTCCCCAAGAAGTAGACTTTTATGAAGTAGATGCTAGAAAACTTAGAAAATAGCCAACAAAGGACATTTCCTACTATTTCCACCAATTTCTTATCTTTACAACAGTCAATCCTAGCCTAGTTATTATCTTTTCCAGATTGTTCGCTTTGTCATTTGTGTTTTTAATACTGTTTATACATTTGTTATGCCTTCTCCAGCCTCATAGATCACAATTTCTTTTTCATTATTCTTATTTCCCACTCATTTACCAATTACTTCCCAATTACTCACTTCCCAACAGTTTTTAAACTTAAGGGGTGCTCTATTAATGTAGCATTCATTAGAATAAAATAATGAGGTTGATGTCAAATTTTGAGAAATAACTTTGTTATTTAATAAGATCATGGTATAGCTATAAATTATACTCAGCTATTGGTCAATAATACTATCTTAACATGCCACACAAACATCACTGGTATACAACAACAAGGAGAAATAATTTCATGAACATGTATCAACTATGATTACGTTGAGAATAGTCTGAGATTGACTGGAATTGGCTGTAAGTCTCAAGGTGTGTTTGTGTGTGCTTCATCAGTGGCTACTCAGGCAAATTCCTCATGGGATGAAATACAGCAGTGCAAGGGAACAAGACCAAGGGCACAAGCATGTTTCAAGTCTTTGACTGAGTCACATCCACTAACATCCCGTCAGCCAATGCAAGTGTCATGATCAAGTCCAGCGTCAAGAAACAGAGAAGTATCAAGTATATAGTATGAGGTGATAGTAGATATTTAATAGTACTACTAAGAACAATAATTCCATTTACCACACTATCCTACAAATACTCGTTTCTGGAACATAGATGATAGGTTGATATTTTTGTCCTTATGTAAGTTCAGTAGGAAGTTTAAGACTTTCTCTCCTCTCTGCCTCCCATCTTAGTCTTCTTCCAATATGAATAAAGATCTTAAATACCAGAGACTGTAGAATGTGGTGGTATTTAATGCCTGTAGGTTGGACTCTGGGGTAACTTCATTTTTCTCTGTCTTGATTTCCTGAGCTATAAAGAGGGGATAATAATGCCAGCTAGTTCATAGTTGTTATCAGAATTAGGTGAGATAATCCACGTAAAGCATTTAGACCACTACCAGCAAATAGAAAGCATTCAATAAAAGTTAACTACTTGATGAGAAAAGAATTATAAATTGAATCCTAAGTTAAATGTTTTTCGTCTCCCTTCACTTTATTACTTGAGCCTCTTTTTTCCAAGTAAATATTTACGCTTTTTCTTCCTTTATGGCTACTGAAATAAGAACAGCCTTGTGCTGGTGAAATAAAGTTCCCCCTCAGGAAAAAAAAAAAAAAAAAGCTCTTTTTAGGCTTCTTTAGGAGCCATTGCTCTTTTTCAAGTAAACAAAGAGTTTCTTTCTTTCGTGATCCCTTCTCTGAGAAGGAAAACTATGGAAAATATTCTCTAAATAATTTCTTCATAGAATAAGGGCCATAATTTTGAGCTAACATTGAGACAAGAACTTTAATCATTTTGAGACTTCATCTTATTTAATCCTCCCAAAGGTCCTAGTGATGGGTAACATAACGATCCATATCCATACTTAAAAGTAAAGGTAATTAAACATATCCATATTTACACATAAAAGTAATTGAAAGAAGATTAATTTGCCCAAGAACCCAGAGTGAGCAAGTGGCCAAACTTGCATTGAAAACAGTTCTATCTGATTCTTGAGTCTCTGAACCAGTAACATTAGAATTCCAAGTGGAAAAAAAAAAAAAAAAAAGAATTCCAAGTGGAAGATGGCTTTTATATATTCAGAAAATAAGCAGAAAATAGATGTAAGGTTGTAATGCTTCATATAATCTGAATATTATGAAGAAAAATATCACTTTGGCAGCTCCGCAAATGAATCTCACTCATATTTATCGGGGAGAACCAGGGTTGCAATGGTGATCCAGCTGACATCCTCTCACTTGATAAAAAACTCAGACCACATGTAATGAGTGTTCTAACATTCTCCTCACCCAGTCTTTACAAACAGAAAGACACTTTCCTGGAACATTTTTCAGACTGATCTCCTATATACAATAAGCCTCCAAAAAAAATCTTCAATCATCTACAAAAATGCATGGCTTATCTCCTTTTATCTTCTTTAGCTACAGAGTGGACGCAAGTTTTAAGAGTCTGCCAGATAATGGCAACTTCATATTAGCTTTGCTGAGGAACTCATAACATCCATCTCAGTTTCAAAAGACTACAAAATCTTGTTACTTTCAGATTTATATTTTGCATCTTATCTATTTGTTGAGTCTGCCAGCTATATTAAGTGATATTATAGTCTGTATGTGAAATGGAAAACCATCATCTTAAAATAGACTATAATATTGCATGTTATTAAAAAATACAAGTGTATTTTCTTCTAGTGACCATGACTTTCGATGATAACTGTTATCAATATGCAATTACTTCTGTTACCTTGGAACATATTGACATTCATTTATTTAAAGATAATGTAACCCATTTGTATTCATTGAGGTAATCTGTGGATATGATTAAACATGGATGCCCATCTTACTCTAAGCAATAAAATGAAAAAAATTTTTGCTCAGAGCTTTTGCACTGCTAAAAATAGCCCGTATCAGATTGAGAAAATTGTATTACTGCTTATTTCAAACACAATTGAAAATTGTTATGAGGAAACAAAATCGCAACTTGCATAACTGCTATGCCAGAACATTCACTCTCCACGATAATGGGCATTGGACCTACCCTAACAGGGCAAGTGCTTCCATAAGAGCACCATTGACTATGCAAGGACAGTTGCTCATTTATCTCCATTACAGCAGATGGATGCAGAGAAATTGTGAAGCGGTGGCCAAGGCATATTACTGCGGAGAACATCATCAGACATGATGCCATGGGATAAACTATTCTAATAGTAACTAAAGAATGTGTTTGGTGGAAGGTTGAAAATACAGCCTAAACATCCCATTTACACCAAAATTTTCTTTGTAATGCTCTAATTCACAAATAAGTTTACTGAGTTAGATAATCAATCATTACTTTTCAGAGATTTATATCTGAGAGCAAATGCAATAGGGATTAAAATACACAGAAATGCCAAGAAACTATCATTTTAATGTCCCCAAATTTACAACATTTTGTACATCTGTGAAAAAAAGCCTTATTCTGAGTATGTCACTAGAGACACAATGTCACTCTTCAAAAATTAGTTTAAAAGACTTTTCTTACAAGTGGCACTAACTAATGGCTTTTCTGGAACATCAGGACAAACCCGTTTTTATTCCATGCCACCCACAGTGTCATCTTCTCTTGACATTATTGGTCTTTAGCTCAAGCACATAAGGGCTTCCTTGTTCCAAAGTTAATAATAATTATTCTAAGCAGGGCTTCCTGGTAGTATTACTGGTAGAACAAACAAATCAAACAAGTCTTCCCATAAAGCGTGAAGTTGCTGGGAATGGGAGGTATTACATCTCACCTGCATTAGTTTAAAAAGCATTTCATATGTGATGGTTTTTCCACAGGATGCCAGTAAACACAGAGAAGTTACACGTTAGCTGTGAGTTCTAGACTTTCACCATCCAAACATTTGTCTCTTCTAAAATTCACATATTTATTGGCTAAAAATAAAGACCCAGACTTAACAGGAATAAATTTAATTGATACACACATCTAATTCTCCCATGACTTTTTTCTCTTTTTACAATCAGTATTATGATTAGAAAGTATGTTGGTGGGACATACAGAAGTGTTTAAAAAATCAGGATTTACATATAGTAATTTATTGTATTCTTCTTCATCTTTCTTTTTTAATTACAGACCTTTGATTTCAAGAGATCAAGATGAAACACACTAACTCCAGCCCAGCTTCTGCACATAACAGAGTATCGTTGGGGAGGTGGGAGGATCAAAGTGAGATGTGACCACCCCTGCACCAGGCTGCTCAATGGCATCTCTACGTGGTAGATGATGTGAATTGGTATTCTCCGTTTCCACTTTAGCACCTTTCCTGCTGGATATGTGGAACCTACACTTCTTACCTTCTCTCAGAACTGTGTTCTTAGTGTAAATTAGGAAGCAGGAGATTTGCAAGGTGAAGGAGACACAGAGGTCCTCTGCCGTCCCCTTTGCCTTTTTTCTGCTAGGAAACAAGGTCCTACAAGTATGAAATATTTCCATACAGTTGTCTAGTATAACTTCCCCATCCTAGAAGATTAGGAGCTTTTGCACAGCTACTATCAATTTTAGCTTCCAATCTCTGAATCACACATACAGGTGTGTCTTGAAATCACAGGACTAGTGGAGGTCTTGTGGGTAGTAGTTCTGTTAGGGAATCAGTTCTGTTTTGTTCTTGGTAGGAGTCATTCCGGGAATATAGTATCTACTTTTTGCTAACAGCTAATGCCCTATATTAAATCCCTTCCTGCTTAAAATAGCATTTTATTTCTTCACTGATCCCTCATTGATGCACTCTGCCTGTCCTTTCAAGCAAACAGCAAGGTCATATCAGAGAGGATTCAGCTTGCAGCAAAATTGCACTTTCAGGAAAAAAACTGCACAGTCATATATATTTATTTATTACCATATTTTATAACACATGTCTATGAATACATAAAAAATCTGCATATAATATTTATAATTATGTACATTATAAATTTATATTCATGTCCCTTCAACTAAAATACGTTAGTAAAAGGGGTGGTTATGAAGAGAAAAGCTTCTTGATCTTTTCAAGAAAGAAGAAATAATAATGTCACACTAAAAAGGAGTCAGAATATTTAATTTAAAAAATCCTAAAGTATTACTACTGCATTACTACCAACAGCCATGGTGCTCGTCTTTTTTCCTAAGAGTTATAAACATTAACATCTATGTCAGCACACTTTCCTTTCCACAGACACCATTAAAAGCAAACGTAAAAATTTGAATTCAACAAAACCGAAGCAAGTGGCACAAGGTCAAACTGGAGCCCGGCTCCTACTGTCAGGCGAGGGTTTGGCCACTGAACCAGGGAGCGTGGGCCTCAATTCCGAGGACACCTCCCTTTGGCTGTATTGCATCTGACCTTGGAATCAGTACCAGGACCTTCAAGTCATGTCAGCACGAATGTCCATATTTTCCACACACCTCAACCAGCAAAAAATATGGTAGAAGCTCCATAGCTGACCACCTCCTTACAGTGACCACCTACTTCAGTTGCCCTAATTTTCATAGACTGTCCAGTCCGTACAGTAAGCCTAGTTCCTATGCTGACCACCTCTGTATATTGACCAGTTTGGTACAGTCCCTTGGGTGATCAACCTACAGACGTTCTACTGTAAAAAGTATAAGATTTTAGAAATTAAACTTATGTAGGCTGGAGTTCATTACCTGAACATCCATCTTGATCTCTGTTGTCTCTGGATTTTTACCTCTGCTTATCCGTTTGTTGGGATAGTATGTCCATCCTTTTTATCATTCTACTTCCATTGCTTTTTTTGCTCCTCTTCCCCAATGCAATTTTTTTCCTTTCTCCATTTCAGTTTATTTCAATTCATTAAATAGATGTTGTAGAAAATTGAAATTGACATATCTTATTGTACTTATTGAATAGTTTTAGCCTCTAACAGTAGAGAATTTGAAAGTTTTATAATTTTCTCTAAAACATTGATTTCTTCTCTGTACCTCATTTAACTCTTGATTTAAAAAAAAAATCTTCTCACAATTTCTCAAACATGCCGTCTGCAAACAAAAATGTGATATTCATATTGTGACCTTACCTCCATTTGGAATCAGTCCTAACTCTGAAGGACTTTTTTTAACAAAGTAATTCGTATTCTTATATCCAGAGTAGGAAAAGTATATTTAGGATTGGCAGAAAGACTTCTTAACAATTGATTTTTCCCCCTTTGCATTTTTGCAGTGTGTATTATAAAGAGAAAAATGCTAAATTATTAAAGTGCAAATTTACGAATAAATATCAATGTAAATAAAATTCTAGTTTCTCAATAAGCTATAAGAATCCTCGTCACACTTTCATAGGATGAAATTTAAAAAAATTTTAGGGCAACATTTGTGTTATTTAAATGGATGTTTCCCCTCATGTATGGAAAGATGTTCTCATGAATAAATTGTATCCACATTATATTACCACAGCTTTGCTTGCAACCCAGCCAGTTGAATAAAAACTAGACAATAGAAAACCAAACCATGAAATATTTGCTAGGAAGAACAGTGCCTGCTTTAACAAGTCTAGTCTTATCTCTTCCGAGGGTCCATCTAAGGCTTCATCTCCCCTTTTATTGCTCCATAATTACTTTGATCTGCTGAGTTTTATAACATTAAACATTTTTAAAAGAGCCATGTCATATTCCTTTCAGTTTAATTTCAGCCTCCATTGGTAGCATTCTGTCTCTTTTATCATGCAGCACTTGCTACAGAACATGCTCAGATGTGACCCAGGAAAGTTAATTGGCAGCCACTGTAGCTGCACCTGAACCTTATCAGTGAAAGAGCGCTTTGCAGCAAAAAGGGCCTCCGATTAGGTGTCTGGATACCCTGGTCAAGTTTCTATTCCAAATGACCTTGAGCAAGCATGTCCATTCTCTTGTTCTGATTTTCCTCACCCAGAAAAGAAAAGCTCCTGGCTGAAAGAATACAAGATTCCTTCCAGCAAAACAGTGTATTATTCCAGGACGTATTTTCCAAACGTCAGATATAATCTACTAAGGGAAGTCACACACACCATGAAGGTGAAAGTAGCTTTTTTAACAAGTATAACTGAAACGAATCAACATTGACAGAAGAAACACTGTTATTTGATGCCCTAAGAGATAATAAAAAGTCCCTACCCTCAGGGAGGGAAAATCAAATTAGGATTACAAGGCATTAAATTCATAAAGCAAGGAACCAAATGACAAATGCACAGGCACAGATCACAAGAGATAAAATGGCGTGAAACAGCGGCCAGGAAAAGCGTCAAGGCCAGGAGAAGCTAATCCAAGAGGATTTCCTGAAGGCGCCTGAGTTCCCAATGAGTCATTAGAAATAAGGTTCACACACCAGGAAAGTGAGGTAAAGTGTTTTGGGCTGAGGAAGAATGGGAGAAGGTACAGAGGCACAGGGAGATACTGAAATGACAAGGGCAACAGTCAGAGTCACTTAATTACACACAAGCGTTTCCTCCCCTGCAGAAATGCACCCTCTAGCACGGGTAAGGCAAAGGGAATGTACTCCCGTCAGGTTCATTTACGCCAAGACCGCATCCGCCGGAGAGACTGGCTGCAGTGCCCCTGCAGCTGTCCGGGTGACAGGCTCAGTCCAGTCTTGGGTTCCACCTCTGTGATCTCAGACTTGGGAGCCCATAGCTCTCAAATGCTTCTCCAGAACTCGCTAGGAGGTGCTAATTTGACCACATTTTCAAACTGTAGGTTACACAGTTTTCATGTGACTTTTCTTACAGCATTATTGCCACGAGGACACCCCTAATCAAATGACTGGGAGTGTCACAAACAAAAGTCACACTGGCTGAACCCTCTCCCTGTAGTGAATCCCTACCTCTGTTCTTACCTTGACTCACCTAACTTTTGTGGTTGCAAGAAGATAAACCCTGAATGTCTTTATTTGATTCATTACATTAATTCATTCACTTTCTACTCACCACACCTAAAACATTTTCCTCCTCCAGTGAAATATACCACCCTTTTGATAGTACTATCCAATGAGGAAATTGGTTCATTGTAAAAGACTATAGAGAATCAGCATTTTTACATTATAAAATCATGACAAATCCATGATGAAATCTGCACTTGAGGGAAAGAACTTTCATTAGCAGCTACAGAAGCCATAGATACATGTGAGAAATGAACTGATGCTGGAGGCAAGTTGGAAAGGAGGTGGCTAGTCCACACATCCAGATATAAAAATAAGAAGAATCTGCCTGGGCTGGAATGATAGTATGGAAATAACAGGAAGGTGTAAATTCAAAATATGTACATACCTGTTACAAGTGCGTACTGATGAACCGAATTGGAATTAGGAGCACAGGCATACCTCAGGGAGATTTTGAGTTCAGTTCCCGATCACTACAATAAAATGAGTCACACTAATTTTCTGATTTCCCAGTGCATATCAAAGTTATATTTACACTATAGTCTATTTAGTATGCAAGAGCATTATGTCTCAAAAATGTACAAACCTTAATTGAAAATACTGCTAACAATCATCGGAGCTTTTAGCAAGTCATAATTTTTTGCTGGTAGGGGGTCTTTCCTAGATGTTGATGGCTGTTGAGTGATCAAGGAGATGGTTGTTGAAGGTATCTGTGACAATTCCTTAAATAATATTAAACAATAATGAAGCTTGCTGCATCAGTTGACTTCTTTCACAAAAGATTTTGGACATCACTTCTAATTCTAGTTATCTTGTTATTTGGGGCAACAAGGCCCAAGGGGCAGGGGTATGTTCAGGGATGCAGAGTGTGGCCACACCCAGAGTGCTCGAACCTGTGGGACGTGCAGTGTGGGGGTTCCTGTATCACCACATTTGATTCTTATAGCTAACTTCTAAGCTGAGTGCTATTATCACCCTATTTTACAGAAGAGTAAAATTAAACTTAGAGAAAATACTTTATAGGCAGTAGTTAGTTATGTATTGGAAGATGAAGGCACCTAAACGTATATGTTTAGACCTGTAGGTCCATGGGGTTTTATCCTATCCATCATGACCCAGAAAGTTTAATGCTTTTCCTGAGCCAACGAATCCCCCCAATGCTAATATCTCATCATACTCTTATCGGATTTAACTTGGGTCTAAACTCCAGGATACCAAAACATACCGACCCAGACAACTGCAGATGGGCTTAATGACAAACACAATGAAGGCAGGGCAAGAAATCTGCAGTTACCTCCCTGAAGGCTTCCTGAGCCTTCAACGTCACCAGTGAGAGTTTACATCAAGTTCTTCCCAGCTCCTTTTACACTAATGTATTAACCTCCTCCCATGAATCAGACAAAGCAAAGTGCAATCAGATGAGATTCTCCTGCACCAAAGAGATGTGGCGCTAAAGAGGCCTATAAAGCCATGGAGAATGGTTAGGGAGCCAGCCTGGGATGAAAAGGGACGCAACAGCCACCCGTTCATCCAGAAATACATTGAGAAATTACTAAGTGCCAGGCCCTCTGCTAGTCCCTAGGAATGCCACGGTGAAGACAGACCTGCTTTGTCCCTTTCTCCATGCACCTGACAGAACTATCACCATATGATCGTAGGTAATCGATTTTCTTTTAGAGGGCTACTGTAGGGAAGTTTAAGCTATAATGGGACAGGGGACCCAATCTAGTCTGATATTTACAATAAGACCTGCAGGGTAAATATTAAAAAAAAAAAAAAGTTAGGAAGAGCCGTGAATTCAAATGAGATCCATTTTCAGTATACTTAATTTGACCTATTTGTGAGAAATCCAATTATTTTCAAGCAATTCCATGCCAGACACTTCATTATGCAGTTCATTCAAATTGCACAACAGCTCCATAAGGTAATTATTATTTACCATTTCTAAGTCTAAAAACCGCAAATAAAACACATTCACTTGACTATGGGAGCAAGGCAGGTAAGTCCCAAAGTTGGCATTTGTCCCCATCTGCCTGCCTCAAAGACCCTGCTCTTAGTATGTTAGATTAGGAGTTTTTTTCTTCTGAAGGAATCTACCTCTACATTCACTCCCTTTATCACTAACTCCACTCTGAATAAACCAAACTCCTCTTCCTGCTGACAGCTTTTGAAATATTTAAAAGCACAATTATGTTTGCCAACCCAGCTCCCAATCTTGCACTGCCTTGTAAGCATGTATGTGTTTATATATTCCAATCACAAGAACAATGACCTTATGTCCTACCTTCTGCCTTATTTATTCTTGTTGATAAGGCTGTAACACCATATCATATTGACACAAGGCCTGTCTTCTGCTAGGACCTCATATACGTAACTCACCACTCTGCCCCATTCCCTTGTACACGCCACATTCCCTTTCAACATACATGTTTTATCACTTGCATTTTCTTTATTGTTTCTTTCTACTGCTTTCTGACTTGGTTATCAATGACTATTCCTCACAACCTTCTCTGCCTGTTCCTTTTACCCTTTGTCTCACTCTTTCATCTCTATTACCTGACACTTTAAATTCTCACTTGCTTCACGCCTAGCTTCCCCATTTGTTGCTTCTCTTATTCATTAGCTGCCTCAAGCTTGTGCCCCTTTCTTGAGTTAAACTCCCACAAAGTAGGTGGAATTTTCTGTGCCAGAGCTAATACACTTATCTCAGTCAATTTATAGCCAGGTCTAATTATAATCCATAAGTAAGACACAGAATAAAGTGGGAGATGGGAAACATCAGGTAAGTTTGTCTTAGAGAAAACATCTATTGTAAGTCTTGAGATGCATAAATGGAAAAAAAAGAGACCACTTCTTACACTTTGTAGAGAAAGAAAACTATGTCAGATCCTCTATTTTCCTATGCCTATGACATCTAAGGATCACTGGTGTGAAAAAATAAAGCACAAAATGATGAATAGCTTTGGAAAACTTAAGAAATAATTTATCAAATGCTTCTGTGAGACATAGGCGTTCTCAACACTGATTTATAATTATTTTCAACTTCTAAAGTCAGGGGTTGACTCTGTCCTATGGTAAATTAAATCCCATGAATGTTACCAGTAACAAACAATTGCTCGTTTAAAGGCAGCAGAACAATTAAGGTGCCTCCCGACATGTGGAGGAAGTCTCTCAAACTGCCGGAAGACACCTTAATTGTTCTGCTGCCCTTAAACGAGCAATGTCTGCTGGGTGACCACCGCAGTTAAAGTTGCTATACTTTATATTCCGTAGCACCAGTAGCAGTTTTTCTTATCAGAGTCACTATTAATCCATGCTCTTAAACACACTGTAACATTCATGGGAGCCAAAGCTTCTCTTAATAGTTTTCTCTCACATAAAACACACACACATTTCATACCACATCTGCAGAAAGGAAGCTCTGATGTTGGAAAATTTACAGGACTAAATGAAATGACTATAGTTTTCAATTAAAAAAAAGACCAGAGGTAAGAGAATACATGGGGACTTGAAGAACACAACGAAGAGATTCTTTCTAAATCCATTTCTGAATTGTCTCTCCACGGCCACTTTTCTTTTGAGTATTTTCCTCCACTTTACATTTTATCACTAGGGTAAGTAGGGAAGAAACTGCTGTCCCTAGTTTGAGGTTCCTACTTTGTCGTGTAAGGAGGTGTTTCTTCCTTTTCAGAGGCATCAGAGAGATTTTCAAACCTTCTCACCCCACTTATTCTCCCCCCAAAAGAACAGTATGTCTCACCAACTGCACAACTGGGGAAGTCACCGCCCATGCACAGCCTGGGCTCTCTGTTCTTGCCTTTTGAGCTGTGAAAGTGTAAGTTCTGCTCCCACTCCTGTTCTTCAGGAGTAAGTAAGCACACCTGAGGCTACAGCACCAGTTTTCAAAGTGTCCAAGTACCAACAGCACCAGTGCCTCCCATGAAATTGTTAGAAATGCAAATTGCCCAGCTTCCTTTTAAACCTACTGAGTCTGACACCCTTGATTTAGGGCCTAGAGATCTGTGTTTAACAAGTCCTTCCAAGCCTTTCTTATGCACAAGAAAGCTTAAAGAGCATTTCTTCTAAGGCAGGGCTTCCAAATTGTTAACATGCAAGTGAATAATGTGGGGATATTTTTAAACTGCACGTTGTGATTCTGAGATGGGGCCCAGGATTGTCCAGGTCTAACATGTTCTCAGGTGGTAACGATACTGAACCATGGTTACTGGACCATCGATAATGATACTTTTTCAACTTTGGCTGAACATTAGAGACACCTGCAAAGCTTAAAAGCTGTCAGTAATTGAGCTCCATCCCCAGAGATTCTGACCTAATTGGTTAGCTGTGTGGTCGGTGGATCTGAGCCAATTGTGCTTAAAGATCTAGTTGGTATTTCAGTCTCTAGGTCTGTTTTTTACTAGTTTCAAGCTTACAAAGGGAAGAATAAGATTGGCACCCTAAATCCCAACTGAAAAGTGCTTTACGAAGTCAGCAGCATAATCTAACTCTAGTCCATGGAGAGAACTATTGTTTACTTGAACTCAATTGATTGTTGCTGTTCTTTTCTACAATAATATTAAGACCTAAGACTTGAAAGGCCAAGATTAAGAAATGAGCCTAGGAGAAAAGAAGCAAAGAGATTTCTCAACCTGCTTTTAAGAGGAAGATCACAGCACTCAGAATGAGAGGCTAGATAAGGGAGTTGGGTCACCTCTCTAGTGCATAGTATAGTGGGGATAAGGTGAGTAGCCCCCTGGTGGCCAACCCTGAATACCTTACAATAAAGAGCAAATAGCAAGGAGATCCCCAGGTTGAAATCTTTGTTATCTCCTTGAAGACATTCCTAGAAATTATCAACTACTGAAAATCCCTCCAACCAACAAATATTTGTCAGATGCCTACTTTTGACAAGCTCAATGCCATGCACTGGGAATAAAATAATGAACAAGGGAGAATTCCACTTCCAGGATGGTAGGATAAGGAGCCCCACAAACCTTACCCTAGTAAAACCAGCGTAACTGGTGAAAATCATTTTTAAAATATTTAAGGTCTCTGAACATTTTCCTAAGGACAAAGAGAAAATTAAGAAACACGAATTTAAGAAAAACTACTAAAACTCAGTGAGAAAAGCAAGAATTTATCGCATTTGTACTGCTCCCTACTTCCTATGAATAAATATATGTCAATAAATTAGAAAGCTTAGATGAACAAATTCCAAGAAAAATACAAACTGTCAAAATTAACTCAAGAAAAAATTAAAAATCTGAATAGACTAGTAATAAGAAATTAGAGATAAAAAATTACCCATAAAGAAAAATCCAGTCCTAGATGGTTTAATTGGTAAATTCTACCAAACATTTAAAGAAAAATTAATACCAATTATTTACAAACTTACAAATCATTGAAGAAGAATGAACACTTCCAAATGCTTTTTTGAGGCCAATTATTTCCCAGCACCACAATCAATAAAATTATAAAATTTCAGACAAATATATCTAATAGATACAAAAAGCTTCAGCAAAATTCCATCCACATATAAAATCCAGCAACATATAAAAAAGATTATGTAGCATGACTAGGTGAAACTTATCTCAGGAGTTGAGGTAGCCTTAATATTCAAAAATCAATTAATATAATAAACAATATCATCTGAGAACAAAATCCACATGATTTCAATAAACTCAGGAAAAGCATTTGAAAAAAATTAATAGGGTGGTGCCTGTGGCTCATTGAGTAGGGAGCTAACCCCATATACCAAGGGTGGAGGGTTCAAACCCAGCCCCAGACAAACTGCAACAACAAAAAAAAAGCCAGGTATTGTGGTGGGTGCCTGTAGTCCCAGCTACTCAGGAGGCTGAGGTAGGAGAATCGCCTAAGCCCAGGAGTTG
>CAUYQV010098634.1:0-10448 GCA_963574575.1 Galagoides demidoff | reverse complement strand
GTCTCAACAGGTAACTACTCAGTTAACACTCCAAACCCACCCCCCAAATACAGCTCCCAACCTGCAACAACAACAACAAAAAACTGTTCTTCATGAATGGGCTACACTCCACTCCAGACCACAGGACCTTCCTGAACACCCTTTCTGAACAGCCACTACAAAAAGAGCAGTCTGAGAGCAAAAAACTTACATCCTCCCAGCTAAAAACTCATAGTCATCCTCTAGTTGATCAGTTGAAACTACGCGCCCCTCTCAGAAGGATGAAGCTACAGAAGAGAGAACTCCATGTCACCTATCCCAAGGCCAACCCCCTATTTTTAACATATTAAGAAGGGAGGAATACTAGGTAATTGCCTCAGAAAAGCCCCTTCCCCAGAAAGCCCCTTCCTGCTTTAAACAGACCAAGACTGACTGTCTTACTCTTAAAGCTACAGCTCCTTTCGAAGCACAGGGAGTTGCCCTCTGAACAACAGGGAGTGGCCTGCTAGACATTTCTTTATCTCCTGGTCACAAAATTTACCTCATCTCCCTGTCCCAATTACCCGCCGAAAATTTCAAACTTATAGCCCACCCCTAATGGCTCTTCCCACCAGAGCAGTAATTCCTTATGGGCTATCCTACCATCCCGTCACCATTCTGAGATTTCCCCTAACTAAACCTATATAAGGGTATGCTTTTCTTTTAATCTCTCTCTTCTCTTCTCTCTTCTCTCCTCCTTGGTGCTGCTCTGCAGCGTCCCTCCCTCACTAATAAAGACCTTTCATACAAGACTGGGTGGTCTGTGAGATCACTGCCCATCAAGTGCCACCCTTTCACTTAGGATAGTAAAGTAGCATCCCAGAGGTAGACTTTGATCTGTAGATAAGTATATGGAGATGGGACAGAGAGGAATGATCATGCTCCACCAAGGTCACAGTAAACTTTTCCTTAAGCTGTCTACCTTTGCTCTGATTTTATGCTTATCATGAAACCTTCTGATTACTAATCTGACGTGTTGTGGGTAGTGTAGTAAAAGATTTCTCATCACTAGAAAGGAATATTACCCACTTTACATTAGTATATTTCCAACTGAGTATGTGCAGTTTAAGGGTATAGCCTTTTTAGATCAGTCTCTCTGAGCCCAAGTCTAGGACAGTGACAGTGCTGAGGCCACTCCCTAAATAGTGGTCATCTTACAAAGTTAATGTCTCCCTCTGAAACCTTTGAAAAGAGTATCATCCAGCCTTTTCCTGGAGTCCACTCAACCTTATCAAATCTCTTTTTTCTCCCTTATGCAACTTTCCACAAATCAATCCTTTTTCAGTTACTTGGAATTCTAGAAGTTTTGTAGTAGCATAGTGCTATCTATCTAATAAATGCAGCATTCAGACCTGTGTGGAAGAAGTAAATGTGGAATTGCTAATGAATTTGCTATATAATAGCTTGGCAGTGTAGAGGTGCTTACAATTTCATATTGTTTCTTTTTGATCTTTTTGATCAGCAGAACTCCCCTGCTTATATTCCCTTGGTCAGTGCACCACGCTATCTCCTACCCAGTCACCTAAGCCAGACACTTGGACCCTTCCTGTTTCTTAACTCTTTGCTAACCATGGTCACCGAGACCTTCCTCATGTCGAGCTTGAACCTTTTAATAGTCTCCTAACCATGTCTTTAAACACCCTACTCTGTTCTGCAGATTGTTACCAAGAAGTAGTAGTAGCTTCTACAACCACAATTGTGAATTTGTTATTTTTATATGTGAAACCACTGGGTGTGGCTTTTTGTATTTTGACAGTCCTTTAGCATGGCACACAAGGCTCTTCATGACATGGCTGCTTCCTCTTACCTGCCTCCTGCCTCCAACACACATGCTCAAGTCATGGTGAACTGGCCTGCCAGGCTGCCTCACTCTTCAGGTACAAGCATTTACCATGCATGTGCTCATCCCATGCGCATGTTACCTGCCCTTTTAGCAGCATTTGACACATTGTACACTTCCTACATTCCCAAACAGTGTCTTCCCTTGACTTCCATGACATCATTCTTTCTGGATGGTCCTCCTACCTCTCTGGTGTTTCCCTCAATATTTTTTACTAGCCACTGCTCTACTTACCCTTTCCATATAGGGCTTTCTTGGGGCCTCAGTTTAGGTTCTGTTTTCCCTTAAGCCTACTAAATTGACCTCTGATCAAAATGACCGTAGCAGTCATTTTGCATAAGAATTTTTATGTTTTGAAAAGAAAATGTAAATATTAATTACAATCCAGTTAATGTTTATTTTTCTTATAGCTATTTGTTCACTGTAGTAGATAGGTATATGTATGTCCAGTTTCAGTCAGTGAAAACTGTCATAGTATGCTAAATGCACTAGTTTGTAGACAGTGGGAGCTAGCCGCACACTGTGCTTTCTTCATTTGAATGAATGATGGTATTCCCTAGTGTTACCCTGCTCTCTCATCTTCCATTCAATAAAATGATTAGATTTTAGCACCCCCCCAAAAGGATTGATTCTTATAGTTCATCAAAGAGCATTTGACCTGTCTACGTATTTTCCTAAAGTAAATGGAACAACTAGATAGAATAGGGCCAGTTTTGATTCTTTGTTTAAAAGAAAACTTTTTTACTGAGAAATAAATCGAAATTGGTAGATGAGCCTCTTTGTAGTGTTTATTATGGTTCAGGTCCCTTCTAAGAAATTATTCTTTTTTTTTTTTTTTTTTGAGACAGAGTCTCAGTTTGTCACCCTTGGTAGTTTCCTGGCATCACAGCTCACAGCAAGCTCCAACTTTTGGGTTTAGGTCATTCTCTTGCCTCAGCCTCCTGAGTAGCTGGGATGACAGGCTCCTGCCACAATGCCCAGCTATTTTTAGGAATTGTCACTGCTATTTTAGCTGGCCGGGACCTGGTTCGAACCTGCCACCCCAGGTATATGGGGCCGGCACCCTACCCACTGAGCACAGGCACTGTCCCCAGAAAATTCTTCTAATCAAACTAAAGTCAGAAATATTTTCAAAAGTAAGAATTTTGGGGTAATCATGACATTACCAGCTTAAGCTTTTCAGTGATGAAAACATTTGCTGGGTGTTTGTTGGAATTGCTTTATCTGAACATCTGGCTCTTCCTGCTGTCTCCTGCTGTTCCATCTCCACACAAAGAATCCTTGGTGGTCAGTGCAGGAGTCTGAGGCGGGTGCTACATCAGTATTAGGGAAGTGGCATGTAAAGAAGTCGAAATGATGTTGCCAGAACTGAATAGAAAGTGCTGGCACAGAGAAGATAATTTAACCCTTAATCCAGTTCATTTTAAAAAGGAGATTAAAATAATATTGCAATAGGTGTTTTACATTAACTGAGCATAATTAAGGTATCTTCACTTTCATTGTTTTGTTCCTAATCTGTGTGTAGAGCAGTAAAAATTGAGAATTGTCCCTTCAATAAAACGCTGTTTACCTGTCCTCCTCTTGTAGGTGTGGCTTAGGAACCTGTAGAGTGAGGTATAACTTCCAGTTCTGCATTCTGACCTGCAACCTTGGGAAGAGTGCTGACGCTACAGACCAGGAAGTGACAAATAATGCGCTTTAAACTACCTTGGAACTTGTCTTTTACAAGGTGCAAATTTTTCATAACAAAATTGAGAGACTGAAGCAGTGATTTTACATAGTTGTCATTACACATTTGGAACTCTGCTTCAAATAAAGCTTTGAATACAAAGCTTTCTGGGACAGAAACTGATCTTCTGACTTTTGAGCCTGATCTGATTACCACTTGATTCATCTTTAGTTTGTTAACCTACTCTGTAGACTGAAATGGGGAGACTTTTTTCTTCTCAGGTAGGTGTCAGTTTTTGTTTTAAGAAATAGGTTGTTTTGGCTCGGCGCCTGTGGCTCAAGTGGCTAAGGCGCCAGCTACATACACCTAAGGTGGCAGGTTCGAATTCAGCCCAGGCCCGCCAAACAACAATGATGGCTGCAACCAAAAAAAAAAATAGCCGGGCATTCCTGTTGTCCTAGCTACTTGAAAGGCTGAGGCAGGAGACTCGCTTGAGCCCAGTAGTTGGAGGTTGCTGTGAGCTGTGATGCCACGGCACTCTACCCAGGGGGGACAGCTTGAGGCTCTGTCTCAAAAAAAAAAAAAAAAGAAAGAAAGAAAGAAAAGAAATAGGTTGTTTTTTAAATTTACTCAGACAGATGGGTTGTGGTGCTGATTATTGAAAGAATTATGACATCAGGCTGGGCATATGTTTTAATGTTTGACTATTCAGCATGACTGTATATTTCATTATCTTTTTTGTGACGTGGCCACTAGAAAAGCAGAAATGACACAGATAGCTCTCATTTTACTTCTATTGGACAAGCTGACTCAGAGGACTGCCTCTCATTTTAAAGCTCAGGTTGCCCCCTCTAATAAAAATAGAAAGTCCAGCTGGCTAATTCTAAAATGTAGCGTGGATATGAAGTATGTGTGCAATAGAAGTAGTAAAGTATTTTAATTTAAATTGAAATAGTGAAGTTTTAAGTTTATTTATGTTTTGGAGACAGAGCCTCACTTTGTCACACTCAGTAGAGTGCTGTGGTGTCAGCTCACAGGAACATCAACCTCCTGGGTTCTGTTGTACATGGCACAGCAGAGAAAGACAGACTCAGACTTCACTTAATGCAAAATTAAGTAGAAACTTATTACACCTGGGCAGGGGACTGCTGCTCTAAAAGGCAGTCTGTCCTAAATTGGAAAACAGGTTGTTTTTTATACTCCTTTTTTTGTGTGTGTGTGTGTTGCAAATACAGAAGCAGAATGTTGCAGTGAGCGTAGGGCCAGGATAACACCGTTCAAGTCAGTTTCCCAGAACTTGGGACTTTCCATTAGGGGCTTTTCTTGGAATCCTCCTACTTCCTTATTTTAAGGCCTCTTCTTGGAATTTAACCCCCCTTCCCTCAAGGGGGCTGGGACCTAAGGACTCAGGAGAATGTTTTTTTTCAAGTGTTAGGGACTTGCTCACCACAGTTCAAAAGATGCTCTTGCCTTAGCCTATCCAGTAGCTGAGACTACAGGGCCGTGCCACAACACTGGGCTATTTTTTCGTTTGTTTTGTTTAGCAGGCCCTGTTCTGGTTAGAACCCACCAGCCTCAGTGCATGTGGCCGGCGCACTAACCACTAAGCTATGGGTGCCCAGCCCACCCTGAAATTTTAAGTTTAAATAGTAAACTATAGTAAATTGCACACGAACTTTATGTCCAGCCTGTATAAAACTTTTCACCATAATATATATATAATTGTTAATATGTTGTTTCCCTGAATGGAAAACATGTATTTACTTTGTGTTTATATAGAAACACATATGTATGCATCTATAACCGAAATTAATAAAAGGATATAATTTATATTCAGCGCTAAATACAAATATTCCTCAGGCAGAGCAGCATGCCGGAGAAGGCACAAAGCCCTTCTCTGTGTAAAAAGAGCTGCAGAGTTTGTTAGGAAAAGTCCACCTTGTAGCTCAGCCCTTCCCCCAAGAGTTATACCACATAGTCCTATCTAGTAGTTGTTAGTTCTGTATGAAGCTTCCTGCAATGCCAACGCCCTGGCGATCACAGGTAATCTCATCCTTCTCTGAACTGCCATAGACACCCTTTGCTTTAACTCTCAATAGCGTTTATCTGTCTGTAAGTTATCTATCTTACTGAGGGTTTTTTTTTTTTTTTTTTTTTTGAGACAGAATCTCACTTTGTCGCCCTCCATAGAGTGCTATCGCTTCCCAGCTTACAGCACTCGCTTCAACTCTTGGGCTTAGGCGATTCTCTTGTCTCACTTGCCAGAACGCTGGGCTATTTTTTGTTGCAGTTCTCACTGCTGTTTTAGCGGGCTGGGTATATGGGCCGGGTGCCCTACCCACTGAGACACAGGGCCGTCCTCTTACTGAGTTCTTTACCTGCATGTTTTTACCTAGAAATCGCCATGTATATTGAAAACACCTTCACAGCAGAGTCTAACTCTTGTTTAAATAATAGGTGCCCAGGCCTTGCACAGACTAAATGCTCAGTAAATAGAGTTTCATTCCTTTGGTCGAAATTTGTCAAACAGTTACTGTCTGGCAAGCATGGTGGCCTTGGAATATCGACATAAAGTCTTGATCCCTGCCTTTAAATTAAAAAAGAAAAGAAAGAAAGAAAAAAGTGCTGTAGGGATGGAAGAAACTATTAGGATTCCGGCCTCTTCCAGCCTCTTGTTGGATGGCATTACTGTCGCTGAAAGTCAGAGAGGTGGGCTCTTAGGCCCAATCCAATCAGAGATGCTCCCATATGAACTGTCCAATCAGATGCACAGCCAGAAAGAAGAAGGAGGCACCGGGAATTCTGAGCAGCATTTGTCGTCTCTTGATCTGGGCTCTGAGCTGGAGCCTCCTCTTCAGCTGTTTCATCTCCTGGAGATTCCAGGTATCTCTGCAGCAGCCTCTGTCACTCTGTGACCTGCAGGTACTGGAAGATCTGTAGGAAGGACACCGGGACATCCCGGGAGCTGGGAAATGGTGAGTACAGGAGACTAGGTGTCATGGAGAGGGGAGGGGCGTGGTTGGAGCGCGAAGTGGCTGTGGCGGGACCGGGCCATTTCCCTTCGGTTTTAGAGTCTTCAGACTAAAGTTTGTCACCGGCACCCCTTGGCCCGCGGAGCCCACTTGGCAAAAGGTGGAGTGGGGTGGGGAGTTGGGACCCTGTTGCTCCAAGCGTTTCTGAACCTGTTACGTGGACCATGGCCCAGAGCTCTCTGAGCAGCTGTGTGCCTGCATCGCCCGGCGTCCCTCCCTCCGGGTGACAGTAGAAGGGAGAATCCCAGCTGAGTGTGTGGGGTTTGTTCATGGGAGGGGCTGTAGTTTGTGGGGCCCTCAACTCCTCCATTCTTTTGTTAAACAAACTGAGGTTCCGACCAGTGGCTCACTCTGTTGTGAATCAGAAGTGGCTCGGTTGCCTGTGGTAGTTAAACACGGGGACAGGGATTTGATGGGTAAAAAAACTTTATTATAAGACAGGTTAGTAATTCTGGAGAACATCGAGTTTAATTTTTTTTTTTTTTTTTTGCAGTTTTTGGCCGGGGCTGGGTTTGAACCTGCTACCTAGGCATATGGGGCCGTGCTCTATTCCTTTGAGCCACAGGCGGCGCCCTGAGTGTAATTTTTTAAAGGCTGTTTTTTCTATGTAACAAATTTTAATAATTTATATAGAGAATAATATCACAAGTATACTAAAAATATACTTAGTAATTAATAACATGTAGGCAAGTTAAATACATATGACAATTTAAAGCTAATCAAAAATCATCATCAATAACACATCACTCATGCCATTAACTTGTTCTATAGTGCCTCATTACTTTATCCGTTTTTTTTTTTTTCCCCAAGATCATTATCTTTATACCCAATTTCTGGTTTGACCTGTTTGACTCACTTCCTCTTCCTATGTTTTAAAGTGAATTCTCAGTTCAGAAATAGCTAAGAAAGATTGTGGGGTTGTCTCTGTCTACCACATTCTCTACTTTTATTTATTTTATTTTTACATCTATGAAATTGATTTAAAATGAAAATAATTGTAAATAACTTTAAATTTGTTATGGTTAGTTAAATTGACATGGGGCCGTGCTGGTTAATTTTATTTCTGAAATTTGTGAAACAAGTCTGGGCTTAGGCCTATAATTCTAGCACTCTGGGAGGGTGAAGCAGGTGGATTGCCTAAGCTCATGAGTTTGAGACCAGCCTGAGCCAGAAGGACACCTAATCTCTAAATAAATAAATAAATAAAAAGCCCTGTGTTATGGCCAGCACCTGTAGTACCAACTGCTTGGGAGTCTGAAGCAAGAGAATCACATAAGCCCAAGCGTTTGAGGTTGCTGTAAGCTGTGAGGCCAGGCACTCTACACATGATGACAAAGTGAGACTCTGTCTAAGATTAAAAAAAAAAAAGAAAGAAATTTGTGAAATAGCGGGTACATATGAATGGTATACATTGCATTTTGTAACATAGTAAGAAGCTTGTAATATATAACATAAGAATAAGTATAAAGGTACAGACTTAGGTAATGTTGGGTAATTAGACAATTCTTTAGACAGGAAGTATTGTATATTCTGAAAAATCTTGTTTTTTGTTTATTTGGAATATGTCTTTTATACAACTGTGCTTGCTTTTAATGAGTTGGGAATTAGATAAATTGAAGCAGTATATAGATGTTAAAGTATGATTGTGTTTTAATAATCAATAATGGCTGCTTGCTTTTTTAATATAGCTTCTCATACATATTTTAATTCAATGTTCAGAGTATTTATGGCTTGAGAAGTTGTATTAAGGGCCTTGATGATGGCACATGCCAATGGACTAATTTTCAGATTGAGTACAATAGCTATTGTTGGTATGACAAAAATGGCTAAAGTCGTGTATTTAGTGAAAGGTTCCAGACCCAAGGATAAAATCATTCTGAAACTCGAGACAAAAAGAAAAGGGCAATCCAATTTTTGCAGTTAACATGGCCTTTATTCCACCTGGAGTATGGGTGGGCTGAGATTCCTGACTGGGGAGAAAACAACAGGTGCCCTATGGTGGACCAGGAATTAAAGGGTTTGGGCAGTCAAGATTGTTGGCATTCTTGTTTCCAGGGAGGGACATGAGTTTTACCTTCTCTGGGTGGGCCATAAACCTGAGCCTTTCTGGGTGGGGCAAATTTATTTGGGCAGTTGATCTATCAGACCAGCCTCTTTAGTTTATTATAAGGAGGTAGAGTGATGGGTGTGGCTTCTTTTTGACTGCTTCTTTGGGGGAGGGGGGGCTGTGTGGGCTGCCTGTAAAAAAGAATTAGAGAGAGAAAGGAAGGGTGTTTACAGGAATTTTTTGGTTTTTTCAGTTTGAGGTGGTTGGTATTTAGTAGGGTGATGATAGAACAGTTTTCAGGTGATTGTTCAATAAATCGGGAGATGAAGCAAGGAATTGCTGATCTGTAGCTGAGAATGAGAAGGATTATGATTAGTGATTTTGTCATCAGTTGAGATTGATGGGTAGGGGAGAAAAGCCAGAGTCAGTAGGAGGAGTAGCCAGAAGAAGAAAAAGAAAGAATAAGAAAATTGTGTTTCTTGATGGAGAAAGTCTTGGAAGGTGCCCTGTATTCACAGAGTTTTAGAGGCTCCAAAGAGGTCATTCCAACTTTGAATATGTGAGAGTAGCCAGGCATCCTGAGAAAAGTTATAGAGAAAAGGAAAAAATTGGGGAGGAATGTTACACATTTATTTGGAAGTGGATTCTTCAGGGATCCTGGTGAGTTTGAGGTGACGGGGGACAGTAATTGTGATTTCCAGTGATAGTTCTTCAGTGTTGGAAGTTTTGCTGTAGAACACAGTTTTATTCAGGATTGGTGAATCCTAACTAGGGTTCACAAGGTGAACAGCCATGGGGTGGCTATAAAGAACCATGTGAGGGCCTGTCCATCAAGGAGGTAAAGTCTTGCAGGGCACTAATTTTGTGAGATGTTATATAAGGATGTTATTCATTTGTTCTACTTCTCCTGATGCCTGGGGTCTGTAAGGCACATGTAGATACCACTGAATTCCTAGGGCTTGTGAGATTTTGGAGGTGATGTGGCTAATGAAAGCTGGGCCTTTGTTCCTCTGAATAGAGCTGAGGAGATAGAATCTAGGAATAATATGGTGTTCTTTACAGTGAATTGTAATGGATGGCAATTTCCTTTGGACGTGTAGTTCCATTTAGGAGGTCTTTAGGGAGTGTGGCATTGATGATGGAGGAGCCTTGGGTGGTCATGAATACCCTTTCTTGCCTATGGCTGCATGGTGGAATGGTAAGGCTTTAGTGAGGGCTAAGAATTCTGCTTGTTGTGAGGAAGTGCTCAGAGGCAGAGTTACAGAGGTGATAATGTGGGAAGAAGACACAGGAGCAAAACCTGTGTTGGCGATGTAGTGGACTTAAAAGAACTGCTGTCAATAAACCAGGTGTCTTGAGGTATTTTGAGGATTGAGAAAAAGAGAATATTTGGAAAAGGATGTAGTGTTACAATAGGATCTATAGGGAGGCCAGATTGAGAGAACGGAGTGGTTGTTGGGGAGGAGCAGGATGAGTAGTGGGAGGTGGGAACTAGTGGGAATGGTCTAGATTGCTTGCAATTTTGAGAGAGTATCTCTACCTAGTAGGGAAACATAACATGAGGGAATAATAAGGAATGAATGTGCCAAGGTGTCCCAATCAATAGGAATTGTTGGATCCAAAACGGGGTCCAGCCACGATAGCCGCCCCCAAGGAACAGTCACCAGAGTTGGGTCGATGCAAAAGCAAGAGGCGAGTTTATTGCTGACACGTCAGGGTCCCTCAGCCACTCGGGAAGAAGGACCCCGAATGGCTGTTACAGGCTATTTTTATAGGGAAACATTAGGGGGCAAAGAGAAGGTATAGGGGAGCGGGTATGTGGGGAGTTCTAATAGGAGGATT
>CAUYQV010098633.1:0-12420 GCA_963574575.1 Galagoides demidoff | reverse complement strand
GCGGGCCCGGGCTGGGGATTTGAACCTGCCACCTTAGGTGTATGTGGCTGGCGCCATAGCCAATTGAGCCACAGGCAGCAAGCCATAGTAATGTTTTAAAACCTAGCTCTGGTCATATGACCATTTTCTCTCATAATTTCTCTGATAAATATCCAATACCCTGGCTCGGCGTCTGTGGCTCAATCGGCTAAGGCACCAGCCACATACAACTAAGGTGGCGGGTTCGAATCCCCAGCCTGGGCCCGCCAAACAACAATGATGGCTGCAACCAAAAAAAGGCCGGGCGTTGTGGTGGGCGCCTGTGGTCCCAGCTACTTGGGAGGCAGAGGCAGGAGACTCACTTGAGCCTAGGAGTTGGAGGTTGCTATGAGCTGTGATGCCATGGCACTCTACCCAGGGGACATCTTGAGGCTCCGTCTCAAAAAAAAAAAAAACATCCAATACCCTTAGATGAATGCAACCCCTTGTGTATTGTGTGTGGGTGAATTCACACTCCTGGAAGCAAAGAAATGAATCTACTTATTCATATATTCATATGCCTTGGAATAGTTGATGGAATAGATGCTCAAAAAAATACTTGTTGAAAGAATGTACACCGGTCCCACCATTAGTGGAACCCATCTAATTCTAGCCTTATCTCTCACCACTCCTTCCTTAGATCCTGAGGTTGTATCATTTCTAGCATCATCATACCAAGTCCCATGATTTGTTGTAACTGTCTACCTTTGTACATGGCACTCTCATGTGGTGGGATCTATCTCCCACACAACTGACTTGGCTCAGCCTTCATTCATGCTCAAAACTCAATTCACACATTACCCCCTTTGATAAAGGTTCCCTGATGCTCTCTTGACAGTGAGCTAATCCCTCCTTAATGGAACTATTCTTCTGTTTGTCTCCAGGTGAAAGAAAGAAAAAAACATAGATACATACATAACATTCATAAATAAACACACACATAATCTAAGACTCAGTTTCCAAAATACTGACCAACTGCACACCATGACATTAAGTCATTTATAGGACATAGAGGAAAATTCCTGGCTAAGGAACATTTTTATTTCTATTTGGAACTCTTGCCCTAAAGCACCAGCACAACCAGCAGATCAATCAGATCAGATACTTTATATGTCACCAGGATGTTTTTACCCAAGGGGAACAAAGAACCAGGGCTTGGTGGCCCTTGTGGCCTCTTTCTTCTAGGACTCCAATTTTCCAACTCTGGCTCACGAGACCTCACCACTCTGGGGATGAGCCAAGGCAGAAACAGATAAAGGAAAATATTTCAGGGTGGTAACAATTCGCCCCATGCCTCGAGCCTTGGCCTAAGCACCCTGCCAGGCCGATCTTTGCGTTTGGGGCTCACATCAGTCTGTGCCCAGCTTTCTAAAGAGGATTGGGAGAATGAAGGGTATTTGTTTCCACCCAAGTAGACAGCATCCTTAGTGCCCTTCCAACCCAACACAAAGCAAAGAAGAGAGAAGTGTAAAATTTTAATTGTGAAAAAGCCTTTAGAAGTCAAGCTTTGTCCTTACGCCGATGTCTATCCCCTTCTAACCTTTTTTATTCAACAAGTGTTCACTGAGTATCTGTTAGTTCACTCACTTCCTCTGACCTTGGCCAACAGATGATGAGGTCTTGAGCTCCCCCTAGAGGCCAACAGTAATTCTGAGGATGAGAAAGCAAGGAAGCGGCTCTGCAAGCCCATGTAATTGAGAATTATTAGATCATTGCCTGTAATAAGGGACAATGAGACAGTTCGAGGATCCGGAAAAATAGAAGGAGCATCCCTGCAAGCATCGGCCCAGGAGGTCTGTTCACGCTGCACTCAGTAAGCAGAAAGATGTTGTAAAGATGTTCAAGCAAAGCAAGCAATGGGATCTGTGAATTGTGAATGTGGTCCTTAGAAGGGAGGCTGGGGGAAGGGAGAAAGGAGACTGACCTTTCCTGAGTGTCTGCTTTCTGCTGTTGTGTGCAAGATGTTTTAACTCATAATTAAATTTAAATCATAATTAAAGCACTTGCTGCTGTTAATCTCCACAATAAATCTGAAGGTCAGGTATTATTTTCCTCATTCTGTACATGAGAAAATCCAGGTGCCAAGTTCATATTAAAAATAGGTGTGGGGTGGTGCCTATGGCTCAGTGGGTAGGGCACCGGTCCCATATAACGAGAGTGGCGGGTTCAAACTTGGCCCAGCCAAATTGCAACCAAAAAATAGCTGGGCATTGTGGTAGGCACCTGTAGTCCAAGCTATTCAGGAGGCTGAGGCTAGAGAATTGTCTAAGCCCAGGAGTTGGAGGCTGCTGTGAGCTGTGATATTATGGCACTCTACTGAGGGCGATAAAGTGAGACTCTGTCTCTACAAAAAATAAATAAATAAATAATAGGTGTGATTTGGAATTTAGACTCCAGATTATTTTTAAACTCTGAAGTTCAAATTCTTTGCACTTGCCTCATGGCCTTTGGAGAGAAGTCTAGGCTTCAGCAGCTGCTTAGGAATGTACCGTGTCTGTCTGATAATCCAGCCTGGGCACTCTTGCTACCTTAACGGCCTACCTGGCATGTATATGCCAAGACCCTTACATGTATTATCTCAATATTCACTATAAAGCTGTGAATTGGGTTCTTATTATCCCCTTTTTAGATGAGATGTGGGGAAGTTGAATTACTTACACAAGGTCACAGCTGGGAAGAAGCAGAGATGAATTTGGACATAAGAGATGGCCCACAGGAGGTGTTGGCCAATATTTTCTTTAAGGAGCTTTAAATTATAGTGTAAAAACAGCCATGGATGATCCATAAATAAACCTACATGGCTGTTTTTCAATAAAACTTTATTTACAAAACAGGCATTAAGCTGGATTTGGACTCCTGGCCTTACGTAGTTTGCCAATCCCTGTCACTGACTCTTCTTTATTTGATAAAGAGATGGCCTCAGGAAAGGTAGATCTGGAAAGGTCTCACACACAATGGATTCAGATTTCCCAGGCATGGAGATCAGATATGTGAAGACATGAAGGCACAAATGTGTCTGGAAGTGGTGAAGGCTGGGTTGAGGTGGCCAGTTCTGGGATGGATGAACCACATGGCAGAATGGAGGATAGAATTGCATTGTAAAATGGCCAGATCATGAAAATGCTCTAAACCAGACTAAAGAGTGACTAATGTCCAAAGGTCAATAAATTTTAAACAGCGGAATGAGCTATCATTATAGAAATACCCCTCCTGTGGGCTATCAAGAGATGAGTCTCAGGAGTCCTGAGATTTACGGTAGAAAGATGAGATGCATCAAAACAAAACAGAGACAAATAAATGAAACTGTCACATGTCCATCATTGGATGAATGGATAGAGAAAATGTGATATATACACAGAGTATTATCCAGCCTTAAAAAGAAAGGGAATCCTGCCATATGCTACAACACAAAATCATAAATGAATCTTGAGGACATTATGCTAAATGAAATAAACCCAATCACATACAAAAAGAAAAAATACTGTATGGTCCTACATAAATGCAATACTCAGGGTAGCTACATTTAAAGAGACAGAAAGTAGAATGATGATTGCCAGGGTCTGCTGGCTGGGAGAAAATGGGGAGTTATTGTTTAATGGGTATAGAAGAGTTTTAGATGTACAAGATGAGAAAGTTCTGGAGATCTGTTACACAACAATGTGTATATACTTAACACTACTGAACTGAATGCTAAAAATGATTGAGATGATGATTTTAAATTATGTGTTGTTTTAGCACAATTAAAAATAAAATTAAATAATTAATGGAGTTGTAAACTAAGCAGCAGCAGTGCAGAGGCGGGGGTGGGGGCACATGGGGAGATACTGAAGGGGGGAGGGAAGGATCATTCCTCCACGCATGCTCAGAAACGGCACTTGGCCTCTCGCTGGCCTGACTCGCTCGCCTCCTGCCATGTTCCCGCCACCGAGCATCATTAGCCTCTGATCACCGTGTGAATAGTGTCTGAATGCAACGGCCGGGACTGTCAGCCGTGGGGCTGGACTCCTTTTACCCGAGTCCACTCGGCGTGGTGTCTCCTGCCATATGTCGGGCCACCCTGTTCATTAATCACACCTCCTGAAAAGTCTCTTAATTACATTATGTTCACAATCCATAAAACATAATTAAAATATGTAAATCCATTATATTCTTTAATGAGCACATTGAGACCTCAAAATTTTAAATTAGATATAAAATTGATGTGGACCTACTACTATCGATTACTCACAGTAATAAATCACCTTCAATTTGGATTGAGACAGCATCCCTCCTCCCCAGTGGTTTTTTTCTTTTTTCCCCTTGACTCTTTTTTCAAGCATTTCCTACAACTGTTTGAAATTACATGCAATCTTTAGAGGATGTGATCCCTGGCTTGCAGTAACTTGACAACACCAGCAGCGACGGCAATAACTAATGTGGGACGATGCTCTGGAGCTTGCAGAGGGATTGCACAAAACATTTTCTCATTTGTGCTTCAGCAATATTTTCATTTTCATTTCACTATAAATATACCGGTTTTTTGGTCTCATGGAAAATATCCGACGTGTCACTAGGCCCCGTCTCTCTCCCCCACTTCTCAGTCCCAAGCTGCATCTCACTCTCTCACTTGAGCATATCATTACCATTTGACACACACACTGCATTGCTGTGTGCCTCCGTGTCCCCCAAAGGCTGCTCCCTCTCTCTGCAGCAGGTGTCCTTCTCTCACCTGTGTATGGAACTTCCAGGAGTTTTCCATGACCAGCTCAAGGGTCCCCCTTATCAGATCCGCCCTGGCAATGTCCATCTTGCAGCCTGCAGCTCCATTCTAACTTTCTAAGAATGGCTTCTGTGGGTACCATTTTTATGTGCCCTATAATCTTTTTCATTGGACTCTCATAATGGCCATGTAAGACAGTCATTAAAGGTATCACCCTCGTTTTATAGGCCATATACTCGTAGTGCTCATAAAGGTTAATTGATTTGTCCAAGGCCTTGCAGCCTGTAGGCAGGGCCTCTGCCCCTATCTCTGTCTGAAGCAGAAGCTCCGTCCCCCTTGCCTATCTTTCCTGAGAGGCCACTCGCTCACCACCCCACACATCTGCTGTCAATATGCTACAGAAGCTTTAATCAAGAGTTTTCTTCCCTCCTCTGATCCAGTTCCTTCCCACTGTAGCATAAGGGTTTACTTCTATTTTCACAAGCTTAGAGTTGGTTTCACAGTTTAAGCTAGAAGTTAACACGCTGGCTTTAGAGCTACATGCAGTCTGAGCTAGAATTCCAATGTACCCTCTTACTAAATGTGGGGCCTTGGCCAATTTGCTGAATCTCTGCCTTGACACTATCTTTGATAGGGGAATAAAAAATAGTAACCACCTAAAGGGGTGTGAGGATTTGGTAAAAATAACACAGATAAAAATTCTTAGGGGTCGTTAGTTGTTATCATTACCATTTTCATCCTCAGCTTTCTCTTCGCTGATGGGGCTTTGCTCCAGAATAGTCTTTTAACTATAGGCAGCAGACAGACGCAAGATGGCTACCTTCCAGTGAGTTCTTCTATGAATATTAGAGATATATTTTGACAGAATAAAACCAGAAGGGGCCCAAAAGACTAATTTAGAAATCTAATTCCCTCTTTCCCCAAGGTTAGAAAGCTAAATCTCAGGAAGATAAAATGATTCAGTCATCACTCATTTCCTTTTGATAAACATCTATTAATTGCCTACTGTGGCCAGGTGTAGTGGCTTATGCCTGTAATCCTAGCACTTTGGGAGACCAAGGCTGGAGGATCCCTTGAGCTCAGGAGTTTGAGACTACCCTAAGCAAAAGCAAGACACTGTCTCTACTCAAAATAAAAAATTAGCTGGGTTGGGTCTGGGGCCTGTTGTGCTGAGGAGCTGAGGGAGGAGGTTCTTTTGAATCCAGGAATTTGAGGTTGCTGTGAGCTAGGCTGATGCCACAGCACTCTAGCCTGAGCAACAGAGTGAGAACTCTGGTTTAAAAAAAAAAAATGCCTCCTATTATGTACCAGTGTATGTACTCAAAAGATAAGATAATAAAAGCTTGTGTAGTACAAAATATCTGAAGTAGAGTAGTAGCAGATCACATCTTGATTGTTGATGTATCTCCGGTGTCTGCCACAGGGCCTGGCGCACAGTAGGAACTCAATAAGTACTTGCTGAAAACAGTACAATTACCACTCCTGCTACATCTAATTTCTCACAATGAAATTATGTCTTTGGAACAAATTCCAACTCAAGTCGCCAAAATTACACCTTCCTCTTGGAAATGTGGTTCTAAATAGTAGGTATTTATCAGAATTGCCTAGTGGGCTTGTTAAACCACAGATGGCTGGGCCCTACCTCCAGAGTTTCCAATTCAGCAGGTCTGGGTGGGGCCCAGGAATTTGAATTTCTTACCAATTTTCTGATGATGCTTCTGGCCTGGGGATCACACATACAGAACCACTACTCTCCAGGGTGGCAGAGCCCTAGAAGAGAGGAGTGTGAACCCCCAAATCACCATAGGAAAGGTTACCCTTCAACTATCAACCCTAGGCTATGAATGAGAAACCGACTTAGTAGTGTTGTGATTTAACTGTTGAGGGCTTGAATTATTTAAAGCCTAAAAGAAAAGTAGTTATTTCAGTGAAGAAGAAGGTACAGTACATTTAGGCCTCTCATTATTATCCCTTGGCTGAAAATACAAGACTTCATACCTTCACCTTCTCCCACAAGTCTCCTCCAAGGCCCCCCGAACTCTTTGAATTCTAGGTCCATAAGACTGCAGGGAATACACTGAGGAAAAGGGGCCAGGACTGAGGTCGCCAAACATAACCTTCTGAAAGTTAAGGTATAAAAACAATGTAGTGAACACAATAACTCATTCATTCTTTAAGAGAGATTTGCTCTGTGCTGACTATGGACAGGCACTATTCTAGGAAGTGCAGATACAGTGATGACGAGGCAACTTTGCTCTGATAAGACTAAGAGTGAAGACACACATGGCTATCCCTGGGGTACGGACTGGCTGCCAGATGGAAGTAAGACCAATCGTGACCTAAGTGAATGAATTAACAATCTAAAAAAAATAATAACAATTCTATTTTCAACTATAAAGGCCAGTTTGATCAGTATGGCAGACATTCAGACAGGCATCTTTTGTGTTGGGGACATCCCTGTGAGGTAGAGAGAGAACGCAACAGAACCCTTTGACTCTTAGTACACTGAGCTGGCCTAATCAAGAATCCTTCTTCTGTTCATCTATAAACAAGGGGACAAGGCACTGATAAGCTGACATACGTGCCCTACTCTTATAGTTAGTTAGCTTTGTCAATGGGAAGTAATACCATCTGTCAGTTTATATATCAGGCTGTTACTAGTTGGGTAAGTGTGAGTCTTTCTAAAAATCAAATCACCTCACAGTACATTGACAAAATCAAGTTTCTAGGCTTGTTCAAATCAGAGGATTTGCTCAAACTAGAGAGCCATTTCATAGACCAAGTGCCCAAGTAAATTTCACAACAGCCAATCAGCCAAACTTCCCTGATGACCTTCCACATTTACCATCCAGCTTCTTGAAAAGTATTGACCCAAATTGTCTGTAGTTTCATTCTTTTCAGACTGTGAACGTTCATCTCTCTGTTTTATTTACCTGGTAAGCTCCTACATTTCCCTCAAAATCCAGTCCAAATGTCCCCTCTATCCCCTCTATGACAACTTTTATCAAGTGTCTATTTTTTTTTCTGAATTACTTTGGACATACCTTTCTTTTTAATCACCTTGGATACAGGCCCTAAGGTTGCTATTTTATGTATTTAATCCTCACAGTGGCTCCTTAGAGAGACAGATTTTTACTTATATGTTATAAATGATAGATTTAAACCTTTTTAAGTTTCAGCCCAAGGTCACATAGTTGGCTAGTTTCCTGGGCTAGGATTTTAATTGAGGTGTGTCAGCTACAAAGTTTAAGCTCTTTCTAGGATCTAACCACAGAATTGCATTATTTACTTGCTTGTCTGCACCACCATTGGTCTGCAAGGACCCATGAGTTTGTATCCACTCATATAGTTGCTGCCCTGCACCCAACATGCCATGCATGCATGCTAAATGAACAAGCTAATGCATGAATGAATAAATGAATGAATTTTTCAACTGGAAGAGATATAGCCATGAAAAATTTGAACAAATATTTTATAAGGTCTGACAATTAAGTCCTTGAAGTTATCCTAGAGAAAGCACTATATACCTTATTGGTGAATATCACTATGGTCACCTTCAAAGAATGCCCCTTGTGAAGCTATGCACTGACACCAGTGACTAGTTCACCCTTCAAAACAGTTTTGGAACTCTTGTTCTGGAATGATCATCAGAGCTGTTGTCATATGAGGGTCTGACCATTAAGTTTGCAAACTTGTCACTGTGTACTTACATTGGCAGGACTGTACAAACAATTCAGTAAAGTTTCCTAACCTCGGTATACCAGAGTCTCACACTTGTGTTCATGTCAACATGTGGCAGACTCTTGCAGAGCGGTGTCCATTATGGTTGCTGCATGTTTTTGTGTGATGAGCTCTGATGGCCATTCCAGAAAGAGTTTTAAAATTGCTTTGAAGGGTCGACTAGATGCTGACATCTATGCATAGATTCCCAAGGAAAGTACTTTGAAGGTGACTACAGTGACATTCAGCTGACATCTATGCATAGATTCCCAAGGGAAGTACTTTGAAAGTGACCACAGTGACATTCAGCAATGAAGTATGTAGCACTTTTCTAGAATGAGTTCATGAACTTTGTCATCAAACCTCCTATTTCCCTGTCTTTAGCTTCCTACCTTGATTAACTGGCACATACATATTATCTGTTCTTCCTATCTATGCCATATTATTAATAAGGTAATTCTACTGAGATATTCATGGAAAGTTATCCTTCCAGTTGAAATTGTCCAACCACACAATACTAATTTCACGCAACTTAAATGACCCAGACGTTTAACTTACCTCTCTCGCTTATAAAATGGCACACATCCAGGATGTGCTTGTTGAAGTGACAGAAGGAGACAGCCTTTAATCTACACATGATTTCTTCTCAACTGCTCTCTCTCTCTGTGATGGCAGATGGTTCTCAGGCCCAGCCTGTGAATGTTGTGATACTTAATGCATAAGAAGAGTCTGGGTGAGAAAGAAAGAGAGACAAAAATGAAAGAGAAGACAATTACAGCTTGTCTGTATTTCAAATCCCACTTACAGGAAGTGTTGCAGGTCAAAATTGGAAGGCAGGGACAGATGGGGGAGAACCCCAGTTACATACGAGATGAAATCTGAAAGATTAGGGGGATATAGTTAACTGACAGCAGAGATGTGTATTTTATGCAGGTACAGACTTGGTTTCCTTTAATCTCCTTACTTCAATATGATGACTTCTCTAAGGCAACCTCCACTTTTTAAATGAAAAATTGTAGTTAAGATTATTAAAAACTGTACAACAAATATGACAAGTGATTAATGTCTTTAATATTTAATTACCTTCTGTAAAGCAAATCAATAATTTAAAAATATATATACTTATATCCTCTCATAAAACCATAAATGCAAAGAAATCCCTAACAAACTTTTAAACCAATGTACATCCAGACCAAAAATAGGGGAAAAATCGCAATAAATAGGCAGCCATTTTTTGGCCTAGTAAATTAACAAAGATACAAAAATGATGATCCAAATAGTCATGGATATGTAATGTAATGCTTATTCTCATATACTTCTCCCAGGGATGTGAATTAGTTCCATCTTTTCAGAAATATCTATTAAAATGTTAAAAATGCACATAAACATGTCTCTAAATTCTAGTTCTGAAAGCTCTATCTTAAAGATATAATTCAAAATTAGGGAGAGAATCAAAGTGTTATGCAAAAAGACATTCAAGGCAGTATTATTGTTATTAGTGAGATAAAATAGGAAACAAATTGAATAACTCTGGAGGTCAGGTTTGGTCACAGCATGATCCTATAACAAAATATTTTGTACCTTTCACCTGTTGCCTTTGTTTACATTTAGATAAGCTAGAGAGAGAGAGTCATTTGCAGTTTCTTCTAGTTTTTAATGTCCTCATTCCTTCCATCTAACCCTTTACTCACTCTTTCTTTCTTTCCTTCCTTCTTTCTTTCTTTCGAGACAGAGTCTGACTCTGTAGCTTTGAGAGAGTACAGTGGTGTCAACTTAGTTCACTGCAACTTCAAACTCCTAGGCTTAAGGGATCCTCTTGCCTCAGCTTCCAGAGTAGCTAAAATAACAGGTGCACACCAACATGCCCATTCGATTTTTTATCTTTTTTAGTCTGCTCTCAAACTCCTGGCCTCAAGCAGTCCTCCCAACTTAGCCTCCCCAAAAGGTACCATGCCTACCTTAACCCTTTGTCCTATATGGAATTGATTTTGATGTGTGATTTTCAGAGTCAGAGGTTATGGGCCCAAGTCTTGTCTTTGCCACTAGCTATTACCTTTGGTCTTAATTGGTTCATGTAAGCAAAATGGTCACACTTACTTTACATATTGGCAATGATCGCTTCTTGGCCTTTTGGCTAAGATCAAGTGTACATATTGGCAATGAACCTGAAGTGAGCTGTTGCATGCAGAATTAGTGAGAATTGTTAAAATTGGCTGCTTGGTAAGGGGCTGATGGACATCTTCTCACTTATCAGGAGGCAGATAGAAAATAAAAATTGGAATCATCAGAGAAATTTTTCTGAAAAGTTAATCCTGAAACAAGTATTAAAAATGAGGAGATAAAGACTCCCATTGTTAACTGAAGGAATAGCAGGGATCAGAGTTCCATTCCAGCTTTTAATGACTAGAAAAATGTATAAATCAAGAGTCCTCAAGAATTAAACAAGAGACAGCACAAGACACCAATTCTACAAGAAGGGGAACAAATAGGTGGTCGGTTGGGGTTCCCCATTTCACCATCTACAGAGATCTTCCATGCCTGAGTGCATGGACAGGGCACAAAAATTCAGGTGGCCTCAGAGAATGGAGAAAGAGTGTAGATTCTAAGGCTGGAGGGCAGGAGGCAGGAATGTGCATGGAGATGTCCTGGAGACCTAGAGCTCCATGGAGGGATATTTTTGAGTCTTTGAATACTACTGCTCTGTGCATGTATATAAGGAAACCACCCAGACTGGGGGCAGAACTTCCCAAGTCATTCCAATGGTGGGAGTGGGAAAATAATCCATAGGGAGCATTTAAGTCACAGTTAGACTACCCTTCAAGTTTCTCAATGCTCAGAGCCCACCTTAGTGCTACCCACTTGGTCACCAACTCACTGCAACATTTTATTTACCTGGAACACCAAGACCAAACACTCCTTTCCCCACGAAGGCAAGAATCTAAAAGTATGTTCAGTCACAAATGCCCCCAAATACTGTCAGCCCAATTATACCATTCTTCATTCACTGAGGTGGGCTGAACTCTTAATGCTAATATCTGCCTCGCCTTCCCAAGCCTGTGTCCTTAGGCCTTTAGGGATACCTTAAATAAACACATCCATCAAAATTCTTCTTGGCTATAATCATCATTAGCTAGATGCCTGGAAAACAAAAAACTCTATCTTTCTCGTGCTTGAAACCAAACTTTGCAATAAGGACCTCCAGTCTTGAGTCTAAACTTCTTACACAGCTGCATTTATAACAATCTGGATCCCTAGGGAATATAACTTTGCTTCCAGATTAAAATATGATTTGATAGAAAAGTCATGCTGTAAAAACAAAATCATATTTCAGACTGCATATAACACAACCTAATGTTTAAAAATTGGCTAAGAGCACGACTGTTAAACTGGATTTGAGGGCTGGGTTTGACACGTACTTGTTCAGAGACTTTGAGAGAGTTATTAAATCTCTTCAAGCCTCTATTTGTTCATCTATAAAAATGAGACCAATAGTACTCAAATTAATAGGGTTATTTTGATGGTTAAATCAAGTAATTTAAATAAATGTGTTTGCCTTGAATATAGTAAGGGCTCAAAACATCATTAAATGCATGCTTATGCCTGTCAGGGGGTTCAGTGCCTTTGGGCTCCAGTATCAACAACCTGTAACTTGTTGGACTTCTGAGTTATCATTTCTCAAATGACATGGTCCACTTATGTGACTTAATTGAGTAGGGAGAATTTGTTCAAACATTCCTAAACAGTTTTCATGATCATTAGTTCATAAAACTCAAAATATGTGAACTCAGCCAAGAAAAGTTGCCATTCCTAAAGGGAATTCAGAAGGGTTTCACGGAACAGTTTTTTTTTTTTTTTTATTAATTAATTTCTGTGTACATTGATGCCAACATGGGGTACATTGTGCTGTTTCATATACAATTTGAAACATCTTCATCAAGCTGGTTAACATAACTTTCATATCATTTGGTTAATCATTGTATCAA
>CAUYQV010098632.1:0-49833 GCA_963574575.1 Galagoides demidoff | reverse complement strand
GACTGGTGACCAGGTTAGAGAGCCGGAATGGAGGGAGCTGATGGGGTGACTGGTGACCAGGTTAGAGAGCCGGAATGGAGGGAGCTGATGGGGTGACTGGTGACCAGGTTAGAGAGCCAGAATGGAGGGAGCTGATGGGGTGACTGGTGACCAGGTTAGAGAGCCGGAATGGAGGGAGCTGACCGGGTGACTGCTGACCAGGTTAACAAGGGAGGTTATGCAAGAGCTCCTCATTTTACAGCCTTTTTTTCCTTTTTTTTTTTTTTTTTTTTTGAGACAGAGTCTCATTCGGGTGCCCTGGGGTTGAGTGCCCTGGTGTAATTGCTGACAGCAACCTCAAACCCTTGGGCTCAAGTGATTCTCTTGGTTAGTCTCCTCAGTAGTTGGGACTACAGGTGCCCGCCACAACACCTGGCTAGTTTCTCTAGAGACGGAGTTTCACTTGCTCAGGCTGGTCTCGAATTGGTTCAAGCAATCTGTCCACTTTCGCCTCCCACACTACTAGGATTACAGGCTGAGGCACTGCGCCTGGCCATCATTCTGCCTCTTAAGGGCCTTTCCTTTGATTGATTTATGAGAGCAGGGTAAAAAAATGGATGCTTTTAGGAAAATTGGAATGATTAACACACAAATGAGGCAAATAACTAAACTTGGAGGCATATCCAGGATTTGCTATTGCTGCTAACAGCAGTAGCCACTAGTCAGTGTGACGTTGGGAATGTTTGTGTGTGGTGACCAAAGGGACTTTTCCTTCATTATTTCCATGTTTGCTTGTCCTCCTTTCCTTCTTCCGAGGAAAGCAAATTAAAATAAAAAAGATGAATTCTGTTTATCATGGAGTGAGGCACTGGTGATTTGGGGATAAAGGAGCACGTACCTGGTCTTCTAGAGAGCTCGAGTGGCTGTGTGTCCCTCGGCAAGGGTCACCATGCAGGTGCCCACAGTGACCTCATTGCTGTGAGACTCTAGGGTCCCTGGTTCCCTCCCCTCCAGCTCCACCCAATGTGCTTGTAACCCTATGTGACACAGGACTGGAGGACTTGAGACTGAGACTCGGACTTAGAACTTTGGGGATTTTCCCTTGAAAACTTGTGTTCAACTCTACAGCCATTTTCTAACTCTCACTACTGCTGTGTACTTTTGAAAGGTAGTAGTAAAGCTTATTTTAAAATGGTGGTAGTTTTTAGAAAAATAAAATGCATAGATGACCTAAATCTGTTTCTTTTTGTTCTATTTGAAATAACATATGTAAAGAATTAGGTAAATTTGGTTTAATTGCCTTGATGTTCATTAACTGGGGAATTTTTCTCCTGTACATTCTCAGAAGGTTCATATTAGCTCTTTGACTCAATATTCACCTCAGCTGTTGGGATTTGTTTGTTAGGCTGTTGTCTTCAGAGCTCTTCGTAGAAGTTTTGTGATTAATGGCCGTTTTTTATTTTTTTACTCTAAACTCTTACGCCATTTTTTGGATGATGGCTCACATAATTTAGGTGCCATCCTAGCTCACTGAGGCTGTGATGGCACAATACCTTAGACCAGATAATTTATGAACCCCAGAGGCTCCAGTGAGCGTCCTCACGTGGTGGAAGGGGTGAAGGAGCTCCCGGGCACCTCTTTTATCAGGGCCCTGCTCCTGAGGATGGAGTCCTCATGACTTCACAACTTTCTAAAGGCCCACCTCTTCCTTCATACCATCACGTTGGATAGCAGGTCCCAACACGTGAATTTTGTGGGGGTTGGGGGAGGGGGCGCCACCAACATTCATACCATAGCAGGTGCTAATGGCCAAGAGAGCCGTTAGCTCTTGTATTGTAAGAGGTGAAGGCTCCGGGTTTTGATTAGTTCACATTCTTTTTTTAAATACATATATGAGTTTTTCTAGGAAATCTTTTGTAGAAATTGGACTTTTTTTTTTATTATGTAGCTGTGTTTCTCAGTGACTTGTTGGTTCAGGAGGATTTGTGAAATGCTGTCAGAGTTTTAGAGAAAGCCACAGAGACTGTTCTCAGCACACAGGGTTTCTTGATGTTGCCTGAGCGCCTCTGGCCTGGGAGTAGGTCTTTTAGTGCAGGCTCCTCTTCTCGGTTTTCAACAGCATTAGGCCGAATTCTCGATGTGTCTCACTTTTATGCTCACATGGGCTGAATCCAAAGCAGGGCTGTGATTGGCTGGTTCTTGCTGCCCTGTCTCCCCATCCGTCCTGGTCTGACACTTGGAATGTGTGTCTGTGGGTCCCAGGTGCACACGGGCTTGCCTGGGGCTGACTGCAGACTCACCCTGGGAAGGCACCTTCACACTGAGTCTCTTTTGTGCCCTTCCTGGCCTTGTTTTGTTTTGGTCTCACTGAAAGAATCAGGGGAAAGAAGGAAGGCAGGGTTAATTTTTTCTTTCTTAGGTAGTAGTTGATAAAAAGGTATTTTAGAAAATTTGAGAAGGTGAAAGGGGAAACTGGTGACAAGGAAAGCAGAGATTTTTATTGGGATGTTTTGGCTACAAACCAGAGACATGAGGAATTTTATTTTTTTGTAGTGCCTGGTACTTTTTATATATTGAACATCAGGTCACTGATGGGAATGGTGGTTGTGATGATGGTGGAGAGGGGAGGTTCAGACTCCCACTAAAGATAATGGTGCTACAGCCACCAGGTAAATGGCTTCAAGCCCAGTTTCCTGAATGACAGGGACTGGTGTGTGACTGCAGGGGAGCCAGACCCTGGTGGCCTTGCCTGACAGGATCCTCAGCATCAGGACAGCTAGACTGGGTGGCTGCCCTGGAGAGGAGCCACTCGGGGCTGAGGGCTGTGGGGCACAGATGTTCTTACTGGTGCAGTCTTTGACCTGGGGAGCCCTGCGTCTTTGCAGAAGAATCTCAGTCTAGGGAGGGGACTCTTCTAAATCTGGATGTAGATATCAGTGTCCCTGAGGGTTGTTTGTGAGAGGAGGTAATTCTCTCTGCGTCATTGCGGGTACCCGGGGTCAGTAGGAGCAAGGCCACTTGATGACTGGAAGGGTGCAGGGGCATCTCTGAGCAGCTGGGCTGACAGAGGACCCAGCGTAAGAGCTGTAAACCCCACTGTGGTCTTCCTTTATCTGGACAAGTTTCCTTTAGGAGATGCACCAATAGGGGTTTGGGTGGCAGGCGGGGAGCTGGGTTGGGCCAGTGCTAAACTTTGGGCTTAGAATGTGGCTTGTTTTATTCAGCATGTACATCAGTTAATAGATGCCACGTGAGGTTTGAGCCAGTGGGGGGGTGGGTGGGCAAGGGTCACTGTGAGAGTCACAAGGTTCATTATGCTGCTGCAGAGTTGGGAAAAGTAAAAGGGATTGAAGCTGCCGACTGAGGGCAGACAGGTGAGAGGAGAGGGCTGTGCGTCTGGTGCAGGGTCCTCCTGTAGAAGGGATTGGAATATTCAGACAGGTGACAGGAGAGGGCAGTGAGTCGGGTGCAGGGTCCTCCTGTAGAAGGGATTGGAATATTCAGACAGGTGAGAGGAGAGGGCAGTGAGTTGGGGGCAGGGGCAGTGGTGAGGAGGCCGCACAGATCTCGCAACACCAGCTCTGGGTATCTGGGGATGATCCTGGGAGGTCTTGGGCAGTGTGCTGTGGGACTGAGATAAAATAGCTCCAGCTGGTACATGAACCTGCCAATCAGGTGCAGGAGGTGAGTTGTCCTTCTTTCTTTCTTTTTCCGGTGCCACTTCTTCTCTATGGAGCAGCCTTGGTACCTGACTGGAGCCTGAGGCTGAGCCTCACCTGCACCTAGGCAGGGTTTCCTGGCCATGGCATCCTGGGTGGCACCCTTCTGCATGGCCTGGTCTTCCTTGGATTTCCAGACCAGAGGAGCTCAGACCCATGTCCCCAGCTCCCTGCCTTTTTCTTTTCTTTCTTCTCCCTCAAGAGATAGCAGTGTACAAAAATAAGCCAGCCTTCCTTGTTCTCTTGTTATTTGTAACTTGTCCCGAGCTTGGACTGGGTCCAGTCTGCTCATTTATTCCACCAGGGCCCAGTCTGCAGCCCTCAGCTGAAGCCAGTTGTCCTGTTGGGCTCGCTCTGTTCCTGGAAAGCTCTGTCAGGCACAGCCAGGGTCTGCTTTGGGTGCAGCCTGTCTCCTCTGTTGCCGTATGTTTGAAGCAGAAATTGGCTCTGTTTGGGTATGAGGGTGTGCTGTTAATTCATCCTCATTTTTGGATGCGTTTTAGGAGCTCAGAGGAAAGGAAGAGCCACAAAATGTCAAACCCAGCAGCAGCCATCTGACTTGGTTTCTGACTGCTGCAGTATGTGGTTCCCATGGCAGTGCTGCATTTCCTCACCTGCCGGATTTAGGCCACATTCTGTTTGCTCTCAGGAGTTCTGATTTCTTCCTGCTAGAAAGTTTGCAGAGATAACTGGCTTTTGGCGGGGTTTTCTGTGAATGGAGCATCCATCAGTGCGACAGTCCCCTGAGTCTGTCGTGGCTGAGCGCTGGGTGTGTCTACTGTGCGGAGGGTGCCTCTGGCCTTCCTGGGGCTGAAGTGTCTTTCCCCGTGTGCCGGTAGGCTGTGTCTCCGGAGACGTGCTGTTTGTGTGGCAACCAGCTGCTCAGTAAAACCACTTCAGTGGAGTTAACGGTGTGTTAATTCTAGTCCGTGAGTTTGAAAATAAATGAGCATGATGAGAGTGGTTCTTTATTCTGTGATCTTCCTCCTGGTATTCTTCTCTATGGAAGTAACCAGCTGCTTGGGTAACCCCGAGACCCAGTTGAACCCCGAGAACAACATCAGCAGGTTCTAGTAGAGACACATCTTACAGTGTACCTCAGCCTGCCAAGGTCATCAAAAACAAAGTCTGGAAAATTGTCACAACCCAGGAAGCCTAAGGAAATATGACACTAAATGTAGCGTACAATTCCTGGAGTGGAGCCTGGAATGGAAAAAAGACATGTGTGGAAAACTTAAGCAAAATCCTAACTTCTTAATTTTAGTTAGTCATAATCTATTAGGATTGGCACCTTAATTGCAACTAGTGTACCATAGAATGTAAAACGTTAATAATGGGGGGACTGCAGGTTGCTGTTAGCAGGGTATGTGGGAACTCCGTATTGTCTGCTCAAGTTTAATCAAGTCTGTTAATACAATTGTGAAGTGAGTTTGTAGATACTTTGTGTTGCTCACGTCTGTCATGAATGCTGAATGTGGTTGTGTACTGCGGGCACTTTGACATCTAGCTTTTAAATTTAAACTTGTATTAAAACAGTTTTCTTCTTTCTTTATGGTTGTACACAGATGTCATGTCGTTAATTTAATGGGTCACTATTAGTGGACATTGAGTTTGTTTTTAGTTTTTCCATTGTTGTATAAACATTGTGGTCCTGAAGAGTTCCTGTTTCTATGTGAACTTTTTTATTGAAGTGTGCACACCATGGATGCTTAGCTGGATGGATTCCCACTGTAACTGCTATTCATATCAAGAGCGGGGATACTCAGCTCGCAGAAGCCCCTGACATGGCCCTCTTGCTCAGCCCCACCTTCTGGGAGTCACCTTTACAGCTCCTGACACACCTCAGACTAGTGTTTCCTGGTTTTGAACTTGGTGTTTACCAGTCCCTTGTTTGGTCTGCATCTTTCACTCAACAGTATGCTGGTGAGATTTGCTGACATTGTTGCTTAGAGCAGTGGCTTCATGTTTCCATGGGTGCACAATATTTCATTGTATGAGCAAATCGCAAATTATTTATTTGCTTAGTTGATGGCATTTGGGTAATTTCCAGTTTGAAATTGTTACATGTAATGCTACATAGCACTCTTTCGTGTATCAGTTGGTTCAGGTAATATTCATCTCTTTTCCTGAGGTGTGTATATGCCAAACAGTTCTTTCCAGCAACTCTGCCAGCTCACACTCTGGCCCGCTGCATGAGAGGGGCACGTGCTCTGTCCTTTGTCACAACCCCTCGGGCCCCTGATCACCGCAGGAAGGAACCAGGCCTGGGTGCGCATTAGAAGTACAAGTTTGTAGGAGGCAGGCTAGCCCCGAGCAATCTCCACACTACCCTTTTATTGAGAACATACAACCAGGTGAGGGGAGTAATTAACAAATGACTGTGTGCTGAAGGCGCAGGCTCTTCTTCCTACAAGGAACACCTGCGGATGAAAGGCCTGAGGGTCCACCCTGCCCAGCTGTAAATCATCTTGCTCAGAGGTTGTCTGGCTCTGGCTTCCTCTGTAGTCCTTGCCATCACCAGGTGCTGTGATTCTGTTCCATTTACGTGGGTTAGTTTGTATTTCTCAGATTACTGAACGTGTTGAGTAACTTTTCATCTGTGTATTGATCATGTCCTGTTTGGTGTAAAAGTGGCTATTCCAGTCTTCTGCTCAATTAATAAGTTGGTTTGTCTTTATTTTTCTCAGTAATTTATAGGGGCTGTTTATATAGACTGGGGAGGAGTCTTGTGTTGGTTATTTCTGTGGCTACTTTCTGTCAGTCTGTGGGCTGCCTTTTCTCTTTCTCTTTTTTTTGGGCCCGGGGCTGGGTTCTAACCTGCCACCTCCAGTATACGGGGCTGGCGCCCTACTCCTTGAGCCACAGGTGCCACCTTAGTGGTATTTTTTTTAATGAATAGATGTTCTTTATTTTGACATAGTCTAATGTATTAACTTTTTTTTAATGCATGTTTGAAGGCTGTGGAGATATTCTGTGTTGTTTTTGAGAAGCTTTGTTGTTTTATAACTCATTTAGATCTGTGATTCACTGTGATTTTTTTTTTTAAATATGGTGTGAGGTAAGGATTGAGGGCTACTGTTTTTGCTTTGGGTATTTGTTTGCCCCAACAGTAATTATTTACAAGGTTCATTTTTTCTTCTCTGCTGTTCAGTGCCGTTGTGTCCTAAGTCAGGTGTCCTACACAGCCCGGTCTGCTCTTGGATGTCAGTTTGCTGCCTGTGCACAGAGCAGCACTGTCCTGGCTGGAGTCTTGAGGCTTTCAGAGCTTTGCAAAAACTGTTTACAGCATGCTTTGGGCTTCTTAGCCCTTTGCATTTCCATATACATTTAAAATTAGCTTTTTAATTTCAACAGACTATCCACTGAGGTCCCATTGGGATATTGATTTGCATATGAAATCAGTTTAAATTGAGTCCTCTACAAGTATGGTATGTTTTTCAATCACATTTTATGGTTTTCAGTGCAGAAGTCTTATTTCTTTTGTTAGATTTACTTCTCTCTTTTTTTGGGGGGGGGGTTGGATATTTTGTTCTTAAAATTTCATTATTGTATGTTTATAAATATTAATTTTAGTATAGTCACCTCATCTGCAGATACCTTGGACAACTTGCTTATTACTGTGTTTATCTATAAATTCTTTTGGATTTTTAAATGTGTACTGTCTGGATAGTGAATGTTTCCTTTCTTTGCTAATTTTTAAGCCTTTTGTGTCTTTCTTTGCTGCACTGCCTAGGACCATCAGTCAGATGTTAAACAGCATTGCTAATAGTGGGCATCTATATCTTGTTTGAATATCAAGGGAAAACTTTTTACTGTTACATCATTATGTATAAAATTTGCTATAGGATTTGTATAAATCATCTTTGATACAGTTTTCTTCTGTTCTTAGAAAGGTTGAACCATCTGAAATTGCAGATATTTGATCTTTTTTAACCTACAAAAGTGGTACTTTGGTTTAACTTAATATATTAGACTTGTTCTGTCTCATTAATCATATGGTTCCTTCCTTTACTTAATGTGATGAATTTTCTTGATTGATTTTTTTTTTTTCCAGTTTTTGGCTGGGGCTGGTTTTGAACCCGCCACCTTTGAGCCAAAGGCGCTGCCCCATTCTTGATTGATTTTTGAATGTTCACCTTATGTTTCTTTAGCTAACCTTAAAGTTTCTATAATGATGTTTATAATACATTATTCTTTTTATTTACTATTGAATTTATTTTGCCTATATTCAGTTTAATTTTTTAATCCAAATTTATGAATGACATTGATATGTAATTTTCTTTTCTTGAAATAGTTTGTTCAGTTTTGATATTAAGATTATGATAGCCTTTTAAAATGTGATGACGTTGTCCTTTTCTAATATTCTGGGGATTGGCAGAGTTTTTCTGCAACAAGTTGGATACTAAATACTTTAGGCTTTGCAGACCAGGTAAGGTCTCTATTGTAAATTTTTCTTCTTTATCTTTCTTTTAGCAACTAATTTAAAATGTAAAAACTCAACTTACTTTGCAGGTTGCACAAAATCAGGCCACACATTGTATTTGGACTGTGGGCCATAGTTTGCTGACCACTGTTTGACTCTCTTAAAGAGTTTATATAAGATTGATGTTATTTTTTTTGAATGTTTCTAAGAAGTCACATGGAATCTATCTCGAAATTCTCCTTGTGGGACGGCTTATAAATTACACCTTTAACTAATGTAGGACTATTTAGATTTTTTATTTTTTCATATGTCAATTTTTGTATGTTTCTCTTGGGGTTTTTTTCATTTCTGAATTTTCAAACATATTAATATAAAGTTGTTAAATGGCCTCTCATTTTCTTTGTAATGTCTGTGACCTTAGTGACATTCCTTTTTAAATTCCTGCTATTATTCTTTCGCTTTCTCCTTCAGGGGACTCATAAGGGGTTTATTGGCTATATTTGGCTTTCTTGATCTTCTCTATTGGATTTTTAAAGAACAAGTTTCTGTTATCATTGATATTATTTCCTTTTATTCCCTGCATTTACTCTGCTGGGTTTTGTTGTTTCTGAGTAAGATAATTATTTAGATTATTGAATTTTTTTCAGATTTGTTCTGTAATCATGCCCTTAAAAAGATTAAATTTCCACCTATGAATGGCTTTGGCGCTGAATTGGGCAAGCTTTTTAATGCCATTTTCATTATAATTTGGTTTTAAAAATATATTTTTAAAAAAATTTTCTTGGACCCATGGTCAATTTATTTAAAAATGCATTTCTTAGTTTCAGGGAATTTGTGAATTTTGTTCTGTTTACATTTTGTAACTGATTTGTAATTTAATATCCCAGTGGTCACTGAATTTAATATATATAATTTTAATTTTTAAAAATGCTCCAAGTTTTGCTTTATTGCTGACTATGCAGTCAGCTTTGTAAATGTTTTATGTGTACTTGAGAATAAGTCAGCTGTGAAGATCTGTCAGTTTAATCAAGCTTGTAAACCGCGGTGTTGGGATTTTCTGTTGACTTCACCAATCGTATTGTCTGTTTTCCCATCAGCTACTGAGAATGATATTTCAAGGCCCTGCTGTATTTGTGGATTGCTGTTATTTTCTATTTTTAGTTCTGTCAGTTTTCAATTTTGTGTATTTTGGGGCTGTTGTAAGCCTGTGCAAATTTAGAATTTTTACACTTTCTTGTTAGAATAACCTTTCCACTCCTGCGAAATGTCGGTCTTTTTCTCTTGTGTTCCTTCTTATGCTGGGTCTGAGCACGGTTTCTGTGGGGCCAGTCTGGTTCTCATGGCCCTGGCTGTGGCACGTGGCTCTTGGGTGTCCCCATGTCAGCCTGGCGTGTGGGCAGGCCCTGAACTGCTTCATTTCCCAGGGTCCGGAGACCCTGGCACTCTGCTCAGCTCCTCGTCCTACCAGCAGTGGCTGGAAAGTCAGCGCCTGCCTCCAGGGAACATGTGGGCTCTGAGCTGCCCTTCACTTTGGCCCTGCAGGTCCTGGCTGTCTTGCCAGGGCTTTGATCCCAAACCTTCACATGGGCACTCCTGCGTTTTATGTTTTAACCTGACCTCCTCATTCTTGGCTGGAGAGTTGTTGGGATAACCCCATTTGCTGCAGTCTGGCATGTAAGTGAAAGTTTATCTGTCAGTGCCAGGTATGGTGTTTCCAGTGAAATGGTAGGGATTTCAGGTCACCCCACTTGTTTCTGTCCCTTGGGTTTCACTTTCCCTCAGTGTACACACAATGTGTGGAGCTCACGGGGCCGAGTGGCTCCTAGGCCTGCATTCATCTCTCTGTTGCAGTGAAATAACTGCTGTGCATATTTTAAAGTGGACTGACATACATCTGCAGCTAGGGCTGCTCTTATAGCACTTTTATTCAGATATTTTATGAGGTGATTTATGTCACACCTTATAAATGGTCTCAAATCTCCCTGACCTGAATGCAGTGGGCGGAGGTGTCCTGCTCCTTCCTGCCTGTCTCTCCTCCCTCCCCCTCCTCCCTCCCACTCTTCCCCATCCTCCCCCCTCCCTTCCTTCCTTCCATGCCTTTTTCCTTTCCCCCCTAATATGAATGAAGAATTCATACAGGATTTAGCTTAGGAAATAACTTGTAAGACATTGCTTTTCATGCCGTCGACACTGACTGTGCTGGGAACGCCCTTACTCTGATGGCAGCGGCCCTGGTTTCCCTCCTGGGGCACAGGCGGGCACTTGACTTGGTTTCTCTTAGTCTCATTTTTGTCATCTGCTGAGCCAGGGACTGCAGGAAATGATATCTTAGTTCCTTCTGACACTGAGATTTCATGATCATCATGTTCAAGTGGCAGCCAAGTCTGGAGAGGTTGGAAGGAAGCCAGAGGACAGTAGAGAGGTGTTCTAGGAACTTCGATGCTTTACGGTGAGTGTGCAGCACAGCTGCTGTTCTCCAGTGGCTCATTTGGGATGGGAGAAAGCTGAGGGTAGGAACTATTTTTCCACATTAAAAGTTACCTTTTCCGTTTAGTAATCCATGCATTTTACGTAATACAATTGAGTACTCAATACCATGTTTAGTGTATTACATTTAAATGTATACTTTATTCAATATAATTGCCCACTTAGAAGATTGAAAAATAAATATACTTTCACTTACAAGATGATTTATAGATTGCTTAGTTTTGAGGAAACCAGTTGTTCTCCCTACAAGAGGCAAGGCTCTGTGACCAGAAGCCCTCTGCCCTTCAGGTAAGCAGTTACATTGTGACATCCTCCTCCTCTGGGGTGAGTAGGTCAGCTGATGGGACCACTTCTGCCAGAGGAGCACTTTGGGCCACTGCTTGGTGTTCCAGGCCTTCTGCTGCCTAGGGTTTGGTCAGGAACCTTTGAGGGTGAGCAGCTAAGAGGGACAATCATGGGACAGAGTTCAGGTCTCCTGGCTAGCTCCCCCTCCTTTGCGCCCTCTTCCAGGGTTCTAGATGCCAGGTGACTGGCCGGGCCACAGGGGTCCCCAGTGAGTCCCTTGGAACTAGACAGAATTAGCAGCTGCCATGTTCTGTGGTTGCTTCTGCAAACCTCTCCTCCTGGGTCAGGGTCCCTTTTAGGGCATGGCTGTGGAGCGCCCTTTCCTGGTGGTCCTGCAGAAGGCCTACCATTGGGCCTTTCAGGGCCACTCACAGCATCCCTCCTTGGCCCTCTAGGCAGCTTGCACATCACCCACCAGTATCCTGTGGACATTAGGTGCCACACTGATCCCAGCCCTTCCCTGTGACCATAGCTGCTGCCTTCTCGGCTCAGCCTCCCTTCTCTGAGAAATGAGGATCCTAAGAGACTTCACCTTGCAAGGTCCTGGTGGGGATCAAGTGAGGCATCTTGGAGCCAGAGCCTGGTCTTGCCCAGAGCACTGCTGCTGTCTGTCTTCATCACAGGATTCAGAACCATCCCTACCCAGGGCCAAGCTCTGGGGGTCTGGCAAGTTTTAGGTTAGTCAGCCTTGTCACACTCATGCCCTTTTTGACAAATATAAATAACCTGTTTCCTTCAGTGTTTAAAATTCCAGAATAACTTGAACATCAGTTCACAAAACAAAACAAGCAAGGGTGTTTGTGCACATGCCAGCTTCCCCTCCCCACTGGGAACCACCTGGTGGTCTGGCCTGAACAGTCCCAGCAGATGCTGCTGCTCAGGGGACAGACAACACAAGAGGGGGCAGCGAGAGCTGTCTGCGAATAAAGCTGGAGAGAAGCTGCTGGTGGCACCGCTGGCGTCTGGCCCTGAAGGCTGCTGAGGCTTGTCTGTCTCAGGAAATAAACAGCCATCTCAGACATGCTTGGTGATTGCGAGCCTTGGAGCCCAGCTCTTGAGAGAGGGGTGGCAGGGATCGGGGGCTTCCCTTTAGTTCAGGGTCTGCACATCTGAGGATGGGTCCTGGAGCCCTTCCGAGGCCTCCTGGGGCAGGCTGACTTGGGGGATATGGCTGGCTGCAGGCAGGGCCTGGCACTACAGGATGCCCCCACCCTGTGCTGGGGCCTGCTTGGCCTGTGGATCTGGGTGTGCTGCTGTTCCCTGGTGGCTTGAGGCCTGGAGGAGGGAGCTCAGCTTACACCCTCAGCCTTGTAGGCAGGTCAGCGGCCGCCAAGTGGTTTCTTAAAAAGAATTCCTCCTCCCCTGATTAATTTCTGGCATGCAGCATTGGGGAGCTCTTGCGTCAGTAAATCGTCATAAACCCCCAGTTGTCTGGATCAGACATAAACAGCCAGGCCAGCTCAGCCGCTCCTGACACCCGGCCAAGGGCTGGCCTGGACTTAGAGCTCTGGGACGGGCAGCTGGAGACAGAGAAGGCTAGCAGGCTCTGGCAGGTCAGGCGCTTGTCCACCCCCGATAGAGTCCTTTCTCAGAGGTGCCGACCTGAGCCTGGCAAATCCAATGCACACTGCACTCGCCAGGGGACAGGGTGGGGCTGCTGGGCACAGATGTGATTTATTTCTGGAAATGTTTAGTGTTTCTTTTCTTTGCACCCCCAACTCCCAATTCTCATTAATGGGGTGTGTTACTTGTTGCCAGTATTTGTCTCCTTCCAGTGGATATCCGGTAAGCGTTAACACATTAACTGCCCTGCCAGTTGTATTTAACTTAAGCTAGTTTTAAGTCCGAGGCCTTGTGAAACATATATAACTCACGTGTCTCTTGACTCATCTTGAGCTAATGAAACACTGTGTCCCCAAGGAAGACCCCTGTGTCCTAGTGTGACAGGCCGTGTGTTAAGAAAGGTCCTGCATGGGACGTTTGTGTACTGTGTCTCTGTGAGTGCAGGCCTGGGTTGCACAGTACCTCCCTGGTTTCCAGACCTCAAGGACAGACGGCTTTGCAGAATGCTTCCTACTACATTATAGAAAACTCACTATAAGGCTTTTCTCTAGGATCTGAGATCATCAAAAAGTCCCCGGGCTGTGTACATCCCACTCTTGTTGGTGGAACGCTTCTCATCGGGGGTTCCTTGCAGAGCTCTGCCTGGGTCCTCAGAAGAGGCTAGAAACCAGGGGCTGCTGTCCCCACAGCCCTGTCCACTGAGCTGGGGTCTCTGGCTTTTTCATGGGTGATCAGGCATTTGGCAGGTAGTAATGGAGCCCCTGCTCTAGGGAGACAGTGCAGAAATTCTGTCTTCCAGGGTGTCTTTGAGGGGCTCACCTTCCTGAGGGGCATGAGGGTGACAGCTCGGGAAATGGGCTGCTGGTAGGGGCCAAAGGACACACAGTGAGGTGTGGCCTTGGTGGGCCTGTGTTGACCCTCAGAATGAGATGAGGCCTGGGGCCCTGGATATGGGCCTGAGGCACAAAAGTGGAAAGGCAGGCCTAGGCCATCCAGGACCCTCTGTGGGTGCTGGTCAAGGACTGGGACTGGGCAGGGCTGGCCCTGCCTGTGAACTCAGCTGGGCTGTCTCTAAGCTTGTTCTGGTTTCCAAATGGTTACAGGGCACAGATGAACTGGGGGAGAGGTGTGTTCTGGATTCCATCCTGTGCGCCAGGCACAGTGTCCCTGAGAAAGCCCTATGGGGGAAGCCGCAGTCCAGGGCCACGTGCTTTTGTGATTACAGGATCTTCAATTTCTGCTTGCTGTTCACCTGTATGCTCCGGCTGCAGTATGAACCACAGTTGCGGGGAAGTTCATGAGTGAAAGTAAGTCCAGAAATCTACAGTTAGTAACTTGGTGTGTAAAGCTGAGAAAACACTAGCTGTTTGAGCCGAGTGGCAGGACAACCACGTGTCACCCTCTGGATACCAGGGCTCTGTGCAGGCGGCCTGGCCCCCAGCGTCTTTTGCTAGACCTCCTAGGGAAGGGAACTAGTGTTACTAGGCCTGCGCTTGTCTTGTTCAGGCCACCAGCCCTCTGAGCTGCTGCTTGCGCTGTGGGAAAACACAGTTTCCCTCGCAGGTGGGATCAGTGCAGGAGGAGAGCAGCTATAAGGGCAGAGCCAGGACTGTGATCTCAGCCTGTCTAACCTGCAGGCTGCAGCGGCTTCCTTGGGGCTCTGCTGCGCAGACTCTGAGACAATTGCTCCGCACAGGCAGTTAGTTGAGAAACAGGTGCAGACTGTTTGTAACGACGAGTGAGTGATGTGGTCGGCTTGTTCTTTGCATCTTATGCCTTGAACTCACAGGGCTTGAGAAAGTCAACTTGCGGGTTTAATTTGCACTTCTGTTCAGGAACGCAATGGGAGTGTCTCTGTGTGGTCAAGGTTGGCCTTTGACCTGCTGCACTGCAGGTACTGTGGGTGCGGTGTTCTTGGACCAGAGAGGCAGCTTGGTGCTCGCTTGCTGGAATGACCACTGTGAAGCCCTCTGAACTCTTGAGTGAATTATCCAGAGAAACTCGGCTGGGTTTGTTGTAACCCCAAGCTTTTTTCATTCATTATGTCTCGAAGATTATTCCATGTCACCTAATAAATTGTTTTATCTTTTTTTTACACTTGGGTGTTATATTAGTCTGTTTACCAAATTGTGTCAATTCCTTTGTTCATCAAAGTTCTTTTATATTGTAAATTGTGCATAACATAAAACTTACACTTTAAACCATTTTTTAACGGCTTAGTGACAAAAATTGTAAATTGTGCATGCCATAAAACTTACACTTTTAATCATTTTTTAACGGCTTAGTGACAAAAATTGTAAATTGTGCATAACATAAAACTAACACTTTTAACCATTTTTAACGGCTTAGTGACAAAAAAGTATGTTCACATTGTTCTACAACTGCCACCACCTGTCTTCAGAAATTTTCATCTTCCCAAACAGAACCTGTCTCCAGTAAATAACTCCCATCCCCTTCCCCAGCCCTTGGCACCCACCGTTCTACTTCTTTCTTCAGGAATCTGGTGACTCTAGTGACCCCCATGAGTGGGATCATGCAGGTGACTCTAGGGGCCCTCTGGGATCATGCCGTTGACTCTGGGGACCCCATGGGTGGGATCATGCAGGTGACCCTAGGGACCCCGTGAGTGGGATCATGCAGGGTTTGTTCCTTTGGGCCTGGTTTATTTCATTTGGCATGAGGTTTTGATATTTATCCATGTGGTATGTACCATAAATTTTGGACCTTTTTCTTCTTTTTGGAGACAGAATCTTGCTGTGTTACGCAGGTAGAGTGAAGTGGCTCACAGCAGACTCCTGGCTGAAGCGATCCTCCTGTCTCAATGTTCTGAGGAGCTGGGATACTAGCTAACTTTTCTGTTTTTAATAGAGACAGGGCCTTGCTCTTGCTCAGGCTGGTCTTGAACTCCTGAGTTCAAGGGATCCTCCCACCTCAGCCTCGCAGAGTGCTGGGATTACAGGCGTGAGCTGCCGTGCTGGTAGTTTCCTTCCCTTTTGAAGCTGAATAATAATTCTATTGTGCATATGGCACATTTTGTTTCTCTGTTCATGTGTTGATGGACAACTGGGATGTTTCTCCTTTCTGGCTGTTATAATGCTGCAGACATGGGCATTACATGAGTCTGTTTGAATCTCTGCTGTCAGATGTTTGGTGTATATACGTAGGAGTGGAACTGACAAATCATATGATAATTCTTCGTTTAATTTTTGAAAAACCATTGAACCATTTTCTGTTTTCCAGTCTTTTGGATAATGGTTGTCCTAGTAGGTGTGATGTAGTATCTCACTGTTGTTTAGATTTTCATTTACATAATAACTAGTGAAGCTGAGCAGCTTTCCTTGTGTTTATTGGCTGGTTATTCTTTTGCCCATCGTGAATTGAGTTCTTCGATTTTTTGCTGTTGAATTGTAAGAGCACCTCATGTATTATGGGTATATGATTTGTAGACATTTTCTCCTGGTCTGTGGGTTGTCTTTTCATACTTCAGGTGCACAAAAGATTTTAATTTTGATGAGATCAGTTAATCTATCTATTCTTTTGTTCCTTGGCCTTGGTGTCATATCTGCGACACTAACACCAAATCCAAGGTTATGAAGATCTCCCAGTATGTTTTTTATGGTTTTAGTTTTTACTTTTAGATCATTGACGTGTTTTGAGTTAATGTCTGCGTATGGTGTGGGGTTGAGGCCTGTGCATGTCCAGGCATCCAGCACTGCTTGTTGAAGAAAATGCTGCTGGCTTTTAACCTGCTGCAGGGAAGTGAGTGCCACGGAGGAAAGACTTGGCGGCTTTTCTAGGCTTTTCTCTGGATGTGCTGTGAGTTTCTGTTGTGTCCCTTTCCGGGTCAGGTAGGTTTTACTTGCTATATTCACATTTCTCCTGCTTTAGCTCCTGTCTCTGCTGCTGTGTCCATGAATCAGCACCTCATCACACCCTCTCTCCAAGGGATAGAGAGTTTGGGAGCAGCTGTCAAGGCTTTATACAGGAGATAGAGTGGACGGGTGTGCCAGACATGAGCTGTTGCGTGTCATGAGCAGCCTCTCTCTGCTTGCTGCCCAGGGGCCCTGAGCATGCAGGCTGGCACACAGTAGTAGGTGGGCTACCACCGGGTGTGGAGCCACATGTGCACACGCAGTCACCTTAACCTTGACGGCACCTGCCCAGCAAGCCCCATGGCAGTAGGCCTTGCAGGGAGCAGGATTTATTTTATCTTCAAGGAGTTTAAATATTGCTGTTCTTACATTTAAACTGAAGCTGCAGGAAGACCCAAATTGCTACTGTTCTTTTGCTTTTAGTTTTTCTCTTGAGCTCATCATTTCACAGGGGGAAAGGGGGAAGGGAGCAGCCCCGAACTGTCCTGTGGGCATCCCAAGGCCAGGTGGATTATGGACTCAGCTGCCCTCGGGCCAGACTGTGCTCTGCTGTGTCTCTGGGGAAAGCTGCCTTCTTACCTTCAGTCACTTTATTGACACCTTTTAAAAAGCTTCAGCATGGGAATTTTGTGAAAGGATGTAGTTTAAAGTAGGCTTTTTAACATTTGCTTAGAATAGGAACTTGAAGTTTTATAAGAAGTTAAATCCGCCCATGTGTGATTGTGGAGGATCCAGGCTATCCTCTCCTACCTCAGGTCACAGTGTCCCCTCAGCGCCTCTTCTGTGAAATGATATCGGGGCTTACGAAATCCTTGGTATTTGGTCCCATTTATAAATCTGTCATTTTCAGCTTGTTGGTGCAATACTCAGACTTCACCTTTCCCGGATGTTCGGAAAGAAATGCTAGGTGTTAGGTGTTCCATGGACCGAGACAGCTGGCGCCGGCAAGGAACGCTTCACCCGCTGGCTTGTGTGCTGCTTGACAAATGCTACCCAATATAACGGCCCCCTGTGCCAGACATTGCGACACAGTAAGACCAGTACTCAGGGCCGTGACCTAGTTGTCCTAGAGAAAGCTGATGGGCACAGGCAGAAGATACCATTGTATCCAGTCTGTCAAGAGCTCAGAAGGGGCAGGTGGCAGGGCCAGGCCATCCCTGTGGGGCCGGTGCTGCGAAGTTCTGCTTTGGGAGCTGCAGAACTGCCACCCCACTCCTTGAGACTAAGATGGACCAGTGCACTCGACTGTGAAAGATCAGGGGCCACTTGCACAGGGGATACCAATAGCCCATCATCCCACGCCTGCACGTTGTTAGGGAAGTGTAGACAGACAGCGTCTGCCCAGGTGACTGTGGGGTGAATTTTCAGCCCAGCCCGCTGGAGAGTGGTTCTCTGTCAGTGGGAGCTGCTTTTCCCTATGGGGTGACCTGTGGGGACCTATCTTGTGGATTAGGTACCCACAGTGTCCACCTGTCTTACCAAGCTTGTGTCCTGGTGGGGGACAGCCTACAGATGCTGTGAGTTAGGCACTTACAGTGCCCCTGGGCCTTTACTTGGGGACTGCCTCAGGCCCAGGCCCAGCTCTGCTCTTGTGTCCTGAAGGACCCGCAGTGGGCACCAGGTTAGGCTTCATCTGGGAGACAGACCTCAATGCTCAGTCTTAGGCATAGGGTGGGCATGTGAGCCTTACTTGGGAGCATTCCAAATTGGATCTAGAGAAGGGACCCCTTCTTGTCTGGTGGTTGAACTGGGAGCCTATGAGCTTCTGGGTGCCAGGAAAGGGAAACAAGAGGCTGGGCCCCGGCACACAGGCCTCTGACCCATAGGCCCAGACCTTTGGTGGTTCTGGTCCTTCAGGCTCCCACTGCCTAGCACCAGCCTTTCTGCAGGGGTGGAGGGTGCTCTGGTTCCTGGGAGTGCCCTGGGCCTTCTGTCCAGTCCTCCCTGGTTATTCAGGTTCAGATTTAACTTCCATCCTTCCTCAGCAGCTGATAGAGAGGGACTTGTACTGAGTTCAGTTGACAAAGGCAGGAGTAGGGAGGCTGAGGGGCTCCTGTGGCTCATACCCTGCCATAGGCAACACTCTACCCAGGGACTGGATTAGTCAGTCCCAAGGGGGAGGAACTGGGCAGAGGGGTAGCTAGGGAAGGGTTCACAGGGTTGAGGATGGGCCAGGTGCTCTACCCAGTGGAGAAATGGGGGACGGGCTGGCACCTGCCGCCCCTTCCTCCCTTTGGTGGCAGGATTTGTTCTCTGTTCTCTCTTACCGCCTTACAACCACTTTTAAGGGCTGAGTTGCCCCCCACCCCCTGTTGGTATAGGCACAAATTTGTGGTTGATCCTCATGGCCTGAAAGGAGTGTCCATGTCCACCAGGCTCACACTGGCAGCTCGGGCTGCCTTTGCCCTTGAGGAGGCGGGCGGTCCATTCCTTTCATTACTTGCCTTTCATGCTTTTCTTCTTTGTCCAACTTCCCTGGACTGCAGGCTCCATAAGAGGAGGGCAGCACGTGGTAGGCGGCTGGAATTTCAGAAAATGTGTACCTGCGTCACACCAGGGACATCTGCCTGACGCTTTCCAGCACATGGTATTGGGATTGTGGGGCCACCTGGGCTTGACCACACTGCCTAGGGAGTCAGGGACTCCGGATGGTTGTGGAGCTGCCAGGTATGGCGGACCTGCAGTGGATAGCAGTGATTTGGACGTCAGCCTGGGCACAGGACTGAAGCCCTCGCCTGTGTGTCTGTTGTAGAGAATAGAGCGTTGAACCCTTGCTGAGGCTCCTCTTCACCTGGCAAGTTGGCCTTGCCACCCAGCCGGCAGCGATGCCTACTGGGGTCTGGAGCTATTCTGGCTGTTACCTTTCCTTTGTCCCGGTGGTAAGTGGACACAGGAGACCAGTAGCTGACAGCCCAGCTGTACCCAAGGAAGGGCCCTGGATGAGGGGTGTGATGCTGTAACTAAAGACCATTTTCAAGAATCCCCTCAGCAGTTAGTTGGGGTTCTGGCTACCTACAGAGAACATAATTTAATTTTGCGGACTCCCTCTCCCCCAGCTTTGATGCAGGTCTTACAGCCTGCCTGTGCTCTGAATTCTGTGCCTAGGTGTTGATTTTTGGTCTGGTGCTGGGCCTCTGTTCACTCACCCACTCCCACTGTGCCCTCTGCATATGGAAGGCAGCACAGCAAGTAGCTCTGGCCGGTCAGCACTGCCAGTGAGGCACCCCTGCGTCTGCTTCAGTGGTTCTGCCTCGCGATGATGCCTGCAGGTTCATGGTCAGTGCTACCCCTTGGCCAGGCCCTCCCTTTGCCCCAGCCTGCCATCCTCCTAGACCAGAGGTCCTCAAACTTTTTAAACAGGGGGCCAGTTCACTGTCCCTTAGACTGTTGGAGGGCTGGACTGTGGGCCCTGGGACGAGTTGGCTGCTAAGCAGGACAGGCAGTGGTGGCAAAAACACCTGGCAAGCCAGATAAATATCTTCAGTGGGCCGCATGTGGCCCATGGGCCATAGTTTGAGGCCGCCTGTCCTAGACAAATGACTGCACCCATCTCCTACTGAGTGTCAGATAGCCACTTCCCAATGGATATTCACTGGGGAGAGTAGGGCCCCAAATCCATTAAATATCAGCATTGTCCTCCCAAGTGTGTCTGCAGAGCCCTGGACCAGGCTTGGGGGACACTGGGCCTTCTACCCACACTGAGCCAGGCCACACCTCTCTGTCCTTGGTGTGTCAGCTTTTCCACTAACTTCGGCCGTTTCCATGTGTTAGTGAGAGGAGGTTTCATGTTCTCCTTTGTGCCCGGGCAGACTGTCCACCCCAAGGCTGAGTGATAGCCCCTCGGTGTTTACTAATCAGAATATTCACCCCACTGTCAATCTGATTTCTGGAGCAAAGAGGGTGGGCTGTTCCACCAACCCTAGAGAAACTTCCTCTGTCTGTGGGTCGGAGGGGCAGCCTCCAGGGTGAACCCCTGGCCTCCATGCTGTCATGGCCACATCCCAGTGGCCTGTGTGTGTGGTTGGAGTGTTAGGTTGTCAGTAACCCTTGCAGCCTCCCAGAGAAGCTAAGGAGGGAGGACAGGGTGGGGGTGGTGGGTTTGCACTTTGGATAAGGCTTTAAGAGCTCCTGGGACACTTGGTTGCAGCATTGTGCCCTCAGCGGAGACCCTAAGACTTGATGTCTCTTTTCTCTCCGGGCCCCGCACAGCCCATGGCTGCAGAGCGCCTCCTGCCCCGTGCCTCTGCAAGCTGGCATGCTGCTGCCTTCCTGGACGTCTCAGACCACAGCCTCTTCCCATTGCAGAGAAGTTAAGAGCAAGCCAGACTGCACGTTCCTTTCCTCACTCTGGATGTGGGACTGGGAGGAGGAGGAGTGAGGAGTGGAGCTGGACTGAAGCTTAATGTAGATGGGAGCAGGGAAGTTTGTATTGTTTCCTAAGGTGTCTGTTGCCAGGACCAAGTTTAATCTTGGAGCAGTGCAGCCGCTGCACTAAATTTGGTTTGGTGAATATTCGTGGCCCCAAATACAAACCGTATTCTGGGGCATTCTTTGCGAGTCTGGAGCCGAAACTCTTGTGGTGATCTCTCGTATCATCTGCTTGTTATGTAATGTGACAACATGGGTATGAAATAGAAACCAGATGTCAGGGTGGGGCGGTGGAATTCTTCCTCAGTGAGCCCAGAGCAGGCTGGAGTGCTCTCCTACTTCACAGCGCCGAATGCCCTCAGAAGGACAACTTTGGAGGGGTTTTTGGTATTAAAGTCTTGGCTGAAGGTAAGTACCAAGTCAGTATGTTTAATTCTTTGTTAAAGAAACTTGTGAAGGATTTTCTGTATCTTGTTATGTAACTGTATAGTGTCTTCCCAGTGACCTAGCGGCTTGTTACCTAGGATCAACTTAGAATGTTTAAACCGATTCCCTGGTGGGGTAAGGGGCACGTGCCACCTTCAGCCAGCACACAGTGCGTGTGTCTAGGGGTTTAAGAGTGAAAGGGACCCACTGCCCCTTCTGGTGGCAGCCTTCCTGTGTGACCCCACTGCTACGTGTGCGAGTCCAGAAGTGCGAGACCACGGGTGGACCGAGGCCCACTGCCAGTATTGGGGCGGGGTGGGAGGCTTTAGAGTTAACAAACTCACTGTGTCCGTGGTAGCTGAGCCCCTGTGCCAAGCTGAAAGATTGGACAGCTGGAGGCCTGCCGTGCCTGGATGGCAGGATGGCACCATGAACATGGAGCTTTGCCCTTTTCAAATATGGGGAACTAGTTCACCTGCATCAGAAGTGTACTTCCTCCCTCACTGGAGGCAATAGCTGGCTGTGGATATGTCAGGTTACATATTTCACTCTGAATAAAAACTGAAAGTGTCTTCCTTATTGTCATTTCTGTCACTAGCAGACCCATCAGAGATGTCTGCAGGTTTCTCACCATTCTAAGAAGACCCTGAGAAATAGAAGCATCCAGGCCCCTACGTGGCCTTGGGGGTCACTGTGTACCACTGTTGTGTAGGCCACCAGCTGTGCATGACTTTGGCTCCAAACAGAGCCCTTCTCTGTTCCCTGGGAGTCCCTGGCACAGTTCTTACTTGTTGGAGGGAGGCTCTTGGGGCCCGGAGTCTACCCAGGCCCTGGGCTTTGGGCCTAGGACTCTCCTCTCCCTCCATGTCAGATTCCAGAGGGCTCCTGGGCACTCCCAGCCAAAAGACAGTACAGGGTGGGGCCCCAGGGGTTGCCAGATAGTTTGGCCCTTTGTGGGTTCACTGGAGTGTTTATGGTGAGACTAAGGTGGTGGAAGACAGTGCCCCCCAACCAGGGTTGGGAGGCCCTTGGGAGGTGGAGATGAGAGGCTCAGGCCCTCGCTGTGTACCCCCAAATCACTAGAGAGCTGGACTATGTGAGAAGATGAAAAATGATAGGAAGATAAATAGAAACCAGATCTACTCAGGAAAATCACCCCAGGAAAGAGCTGCAGTTCCCTCTAAACCTGGATCTGCCATCAATTTCTAGAAGCAAGACGAGGTTGACAGCATTCTATGAGGTCTTGGTGATCACAGAACTGTGTACATATGACACTTCTCAGGTATGGTGCCAGGCAGGTGAGGACACCAAGAGTAATTTCAACTTTGGGGAGCATCATGAAACTGAGTTCACCCTAGTACTTCACTAATCTGAAATAATGGCTCCTCTTGTCTTTGTGTTTGTGATCATCCTGCATCTCGTTAAACTCATGGCCTGTGGGGACAGCCAGGACCTCATTCCCAGTAGCCTGATTTAGGGGATAGGGTCTAAGGCAGATGTCCTCAAATTATGGCCTGCGGGCCACATGTGGCCAGCCTAGGACATTTATCCGGCCCACTGGGTGTTTTTGCCGCCGGTGCCTGTCCTGCTTAGCAGCCGACTCGTCCTGGGGCTCGCATTCCGGCCCTCTAACGGTCTGAGGGGCAGTGAACTGGCCCCCTGTTTAAAAAGTTTGAGGACCCCTGGTCTAAGGAGAGTTTGCTGAAGATTTGTGTGTACAAATGTAATTGTGTGTGTGTGTAAATGCATTTAAACTTGAAAGGCAAGCTTCATCTGTCCATTAGAATTTAGTAACTAAATGAAACCAAGCTGCATGTACAACAATAGTTTGAACATGATTGAAAAGTAAACTTAAGTCTTATTCTACCTATAAATCTGGCAAATTTTTTAGCATTTCTGTTTGAAAATAGTTCATGCAGAAGTAATTTTTTAATACACAAAAATATAACAAAAGGAAAAGAAAAATTAGAAAGCCCCTTGCCTTTCCTTTCAGGGCCTGGCAGAGTGGCTTCCCCAAAGAAAAGGACAGAAGCAGGGGCTGTCTTGCCACCAGCGCGTCCGTTGCAGCAGGGAGAGGTTGCTGCCAGCTCACAGAGAGTGGCTGGTACTGGCTCATCCCAAAGCTGTCCAGGCCGAGGAACTAAGGAGTGTTACCTGTTGTCCAGAAAATGTACTAAGCTTGGAGGTTTGCCAGATAAACTCCCTGCATCGGCCACCAAGGGACCTGCTACCAGTTTCAAAGATGTACAGGCTACCCACCTGGATGAAATGGGCTGCTGGGTGACTCTCAGTTACTACTACAGTTAGAAGACCAAGGGGAAATAAAGTGAGGGGCTGTTGATGAAGGCTGTCCCAAGAGCAGAGTCTCCTGGACTGGCCCAGGCTGGCCAAAGGAAAGGCGGGCCGTGCAGCTCACCACAGAGGCCCTGGGCTCTGTCACATTTGCACCACATACAGCAGGACCTCCGTGAGCTCACCACCAAGGAACGTAACAAACAGGTAAACATGCAGAAGTGGCCAACATAGGAACTAGTCCATTATCATACTGACCTACACATGTCTAGTCTGTGAAAATTAGGTCAACTTAAGGAGATGATCAGCTGTAGAGGTTCTGCTCTGTGTGTGTACACATATATACAGAGGGTGCCACAAAATGTATACACATTTTAGGAAAGGAAGAAAGTGTATTAAAATTGTAATACTCGGCTCAGCGCCTGTGGCTCAAGTGGCTAAGGCACCAGCCACATAGACCTAAGGTGGTGGGTTCGAATCCTGCCTGGGCCCGCTAAACACAACAATGACGGCTGCAACCAAAAAATAGCCCGGTATTACGGTGGGCGCCTGTGGTCCCAGCTGCTGGAGAGGCAGAGGCAGGAGACCTGAGCCCAGGAGTTGGAGGTTGCTATGAGCTGTGATGCCACAGCACTCTACTCAGGGGGACAGCTTAAGACTCTGTCTCAAAAAAAAAAAAATTGTAATACTCAACATATACTGATAACAAAAGATGAATACAAGTCACATTGAAAACTCTTGTAATTGCACAAGTCAAAGGTGACTTAGAATTTTAGCATAGTTTTGTCCTTTTAAGAAAGGACATTTGTATATACATTTTTTTGGCACCCTGTGTGTCTGACATACATAAATAGTCCTGCTTGATAGTAAACACCCAGGCTGTATCATCCCTGGCCCCTATAAGTAGGTTAGAAGGCAGTTTACCCTGGCGTCCGTGGCCCAGCACCAGGGTCACAGCTTTAAAGAGGGACCTTGACTGAAGGACCTTGGAGTAGAACCCAGCAGTGTCTGTAGGGCCTGGACACAGGGACACCATCATCTATGTATGCCCTTTATTCCCCAGTCTACGCCTCTTTCTAAAACAGCATGCTTTTGAAAGATGGGAAGTTCACATCTGCTTATTTTCCACCTTGGGCTTTTGGGATATGCTCATGTCTATTACGTTGTGGCCTCTGTCCTCCGGGGGCTCTGCCTACAGAGGGCCTGGGTTGTTAATCTGCTTTTTCAGATTATTAATAATGAAAGCAATGCCGGCCACCACCTGCTGTCATTCCTTGCTTGCACTGTTACTGGGGTTTGTGCACCTGATCTCATTTAATCCTCGCAGCACGTAACAAAATAGTCCGGATAGGCATGGCTCCTGCCCTCAGCTGCCCAGTTCCTGCTGATGAGGGCCTCCTAGCTCCAGGCTTTCCAAATTTGCTACTTTTAATTTATATGTGAGGAAGCTAATTCAGAGAGGTTAAGCAACTGCCCTGAGGTCAACTGCTATCATGGGGAAGCGGGAATTATACCCTGAGTCTTGCCACACAGCTGGCTGCCTGCTTTCTCAGGCTCAGTGGGCTGGGCTGGAGCACGCAGATGGGGTCCCAAGGCGAGGGTGAAGAGAGTACCTGGCTCTTAAGGGCACCAGGGGCAAGGCCAGTGGAGCTGGTGAAGGCCTGTGGTTTCTGGGATCCGGTGGGCTCAGGTGAGCGTGGTGCCTGCAGGTAGGTGTGAAGGCCTAGCTACCATAGCTGCTTTCTGAGAATGAGGACTAAGGCCTCAGCGCCCACTGGTACAAGACAGTACAAGGGGTAAACTACCCTCTAACCTACATATAGGGGCCGGGGATGATACAGCCTAGGTGTTTACTATCAAAGCAGGACTATTTATGTATGACATGGTGTCCTCAGAGGCCAAGTGGGGATGGCCCCAAGTGGTTTCCCACTGAGGTTGGAGTCAGGGCTGGTGCCCACCCTGAAGTCTGAGCTGGTTTCCTACTCAGCATGCCCATGTGATGACACCTACACACCCACTCTGCAAGCTCCTGGTGTGATGAGGAGGTAGCGTCCAGCCAGTGGCACCTCCTTATGGCCAGTGCTGTCTGGTCAGGGACTGGGCTGTGGTACCTGCCCTCCTGCTGGGGACTGTCTCTTCCTCTGAAGCTCAGCAGTGGCCTCTCTAGGTGAGAACAAAATTCCGGGGGGACTTGTGGAGACTGTTGGCCTGTGATAGTTCTTGGTGGTGGCTCCTTTGAAATGCTTTGGGAAGCAGAGCCGGGTGCTTGTCCTGGGCCTGGAGTAAGGGTTTGGGGGCTGGGCTGTCACTCTGGGTGACTTGGTGGCTTCCACTGCACAGCTGGGAAAGAGGAAGTGCAGGTGCGACAGGTGGAGTGTGAGGGCCTGTGGAGCCCCTCTGCAGGGCTGCCCTGCACCTACAAGCCACCTCAAAGGCAGTGAAGTTTTCTCTGTGCTGATGCTACAGAGGGGCTTGCACTCTGTGCCTGTTGTACAGAGTGGCACAGTTTACAGTGACCTGTGGGATTCATTGGTCACATTAGTTTGCGTAGCCAGATGAATGTGCTGCCAGCTTTGCCTTGCCCTTGACTGTGAAACTAACTTACCAAAATTTCCATTTGATGTTTCCCTCTGGCTGAGCTTGGGGTCAGTGCTTTGGTCACTGCCAGTCCTTTCTTCATGGGAAGGTTCTTGAAGGAAACTGTTGTCCAAGCAGAACTGATCTCTGTGTTGTCCAGGTGAGGCCAGCTGAAGTCACAGCTCCTTTCCCCTCTCCTATGGAGGCCACAGCATTCAGACTGTTTTTTGGTGGAGCTGTGTGTCGCATCAGCAGAGGTCATTTCTGAGAATGACCTTGGGAACCATCCCTGACTCCAGGGGGAAAGAAAAGAGTGGTGGCTCCCATCTTAGGCGTAGTCTCGTGGGCAGTGATGAATAAGAACGACCATGCTGTGGAGGCCGGGCACCCTCCACTGTTCTTACTCTTCAAGTCAGACAGAGCACCTGCAGGATTTAGAAAGTGATTATGTGGACGCCCTCGCAGCATCTCCAAGTGTTGGCTGCCACTTTGTCCTGTTGGCTGCCACTTTGTCCCAGACTTGAGGCTACTTGGAGGCAGGTACAGGACAGTTTCACTGTCACTGGGGCTTGGCAGGCAGGTGGCACACCCTGCGGCAGTGGGGACTCACACGTTAACCTCGTGCCCCAAGTCCCATGGTCATTGCTGGTAATGGTCGTAATGGGAGGCAGACTCCTTAGGAGCAGAACATGGCAGAGGAGACACATCTGCTTTCTAGAGGGTGCCTCGGACTGGGTGGGAGCTGGACCACCTCCGGGGGGATGTTGGCTATCTCTGCTGGAAGGGGTCCCTGAGGGACCACACAGAGCAGGTGCTGAAGAAGGGGCAGGGCTTGCAGAGGAGCATCAGATGTGGTCCCAGAGAAGGGAGAAGGCCCCTGAGAGGGGCCATGTGTGGCCTTTGGGCATGTCACATGTGGTTTGTGCCACTGAGGAAGTGAACTTGAAATTAAATTAAGTTTTAATTTAAGTAACCATATGTGGCAAGTGGCTGCCTAAAGTGCAGCTCTAAGATAGGCTTTAGGGGAGGGCTGGAGGCTGCTGCTTCTTTCATCTGCTTTAACTTCCCCACTGGGATGGGGGTGGGGAGGACCACATTGGAGCAGCCAGCATCAGCATGTGGCCAAATCCATTGTCCTTCTCAAGGCTGCCGGGAGCTGGCTGCGGGACAGCATCCGGGTGACAGGGAGGTAGGTACTGTTGCAGTCACCAGGAGTAGAAAGTCTCTCAATGGCCAGGATAAAAGGGAGTGTACTGATAGAATTCAGGAGAAATTCCTCCAGCACACCCGGTGTCCTCAGATGGGCCCCTCCTCTTCTTCTGTCTCCTCCTTCCCCACCAGCACGATCTCCAGCTCTGTCCCAGCAGGCTCTCAGCTTGTCCTGTCCCTGCCTTGGCTTGTCTGCCGTGTTCCTCTCCTGTTACACAACCTGAGAGCAGGGCAATCTGAGTAGGCCCTGGAGCCAGGCGCAGCAGGCAAACAGCCCATCCAAGCATCCGGTCCCTCATCTATGAAAGTCACTAGGAGTCAGCCAGTGCAGAAGGCCACGCCCATGGCCCTGCCCAGCTCCTGTCACTCAGGGACTCTCTTTTGTTTATGTGTATGCCATCGAAAGTGACCTAGTCAATAAGTAAATGTGGGTCATCGACCCATTAAATGTTAGTGCAAACAAATACGCACACCTGCTGTGACCTGCACATGCCGCCTGCTGGTGTTTGTGCCTACCAGCGTGGTTGTGAGGGGTCAGAGGGTCTGTTGTGATTCACCCTGTGAGTATTAGAGTACCTTTGTCCTGGTTATCACACGGGGGAGGGGTCCACCCCGTCCTCAAATACCTTTGCTTGGCAGGAGTCTTTCTGTTGTCAAAAGGAAAACTAATAAACAGAAATCCTGTTGTACAGGCTGGTCCAGTAATGATGCGTTTCCACCCCACTGTTGACGATGGGTGTGCTGACTGTGGGAGAGTGTTCATGGCGGCAGCTGCCCTGACCATAGCTCTGCACACTTAGAACGAGACAGGCTGTGATAAGAGGACTGCCCCTGATCCAGTGTGGAGGAGGCAGTGCTGTCCACTGTACAATGCAGTTGAGTGTCTGAGGGATTATTAGATGAAAATAATTCTAACATGCTGAGTTTTATTAATTTAAATGCCACTGCAGCTTGGCCCTTGGGGGTGATGTGTGATGATTTCTGCATGGTTGAGTCCTTGGTAAAACAGATCCGGCCATGCCCTTACGGCTTTGTGGGCAGTGGTGACGTATTCCTGCCCACACTAGTCATTCACATGCTGACCATGTGGGTTTAGATGAAGAGGAGCCCAGAGCCAGGCTGTGCTGCCTCTGCTGAGCCCTTCACATTGTCCTAGTCGGTGGCTCTGACAGCCAGAGTTGCTGGGCCCAGAACATCCTCCTTGTGTTCATGTGAGTCTCAGGCAAGCCCAGTGTCTCCGAGATGCAGGGCTCTGGTACGTGTGGAGCCCTGGTGTGCGTCAGGGTCTGGAAGTCTGGAAGTGTCTTCATGCATCTTCGTGACCCCATCTGCCCAGGGGTCTGCCAGCCTCTGAGAAGTCACAGCTGGTCCAGGGCACCAGCCACATCATCTGTGCAGCTGGATTTGAACCTAGGTCCGTCTGTTTCTGGAATATTCGACGTTCCTCTGCTGTTCCCTGAACTTGTTTTTGCCAAACATTAGGCTAGGATAATTACTTGGTTTGGCGTTTCTTGTTTTAGTCCATTCGTCTTTATCATATGAGGTGTTTCCATCCACCATGCCCTGTGACACGCAGGTTCCATGGTGTCCTCAGGTCTTGTCTTTCCCAGCATCTTCTTGTCTCTGTGGCAGCAGTGTTGGTACCTGTCTGGCTAAGGCACCTGCGGAGTGGACACAGTGTCTCTTGTATCTGAACAATGGCATTTGCTTCTTTGTTCTGAAAATTTGCTTCCCCTTTCCACGTCTCAACTTTCTAAAAGTTGTGAATTGATGAACACGGTACTTCTAAGAGGTTTCCTGATCCTGTTTTGGCCCCTGAGTAGCACAGTGGTGACTGCAAGAAGCTGTCCTGAGATGGGAGGTGGCTGTTGTGGGGCCACTTGTGCCCTTGGGCCTGGCATGTGCAGAGTTTGGAGCTTTGCGATGTGTGAAGCCAGTGGTGGCCCCACTTCATGTGCAGGTGGCTCTCGTGCCCTGGCTTGGTCATTTAGTCTTTGTGTTTACCTGCCAAGGGGAGTTGCTCTCCTTGTTAAGGAAACTGCAGCACAGGGAGGTCCTGGGTCTGGATGGGACGCCTGTGCCTGTCTAGCCCTCTGCTGTCACATCAGTGTCTGAATTGGAGGGTGGTGTAGAGTCTATGCTCGCTCTTCAGATGGGGCCCTTTGTGGCTGGCCTGCATGTTAGTGGCTGAACACCACTCCGTGGGATAGTGCTGGACCCCTTAGAAGGTTGTCATGAGACCTGGCCTCTGAGCAGGCCGAGAGCTGGTGTTTGACCGAGCCATGCCATCCTTGTGCCAAGATTTAGGCTCAGGTGCTTCTCCAGTTGCCTCAGGGGTGTCTCTTCTTTAGCTGGAACTCACCTAGCGGGGTTGGTGGGGTCCAGAGGCTCCTGGAGAGCCCTGCATGCCCCAACTCCAATCAGAAAGGTATAGACCAGCCCTTCCAAGAGATAGCACAAAGCTTAATTCTTTTCTTCTTTCCTTTAACATGAAAATAAACAGAAAAGAGCGTTTTATTTTTTTCCTACACCCCAGGGAACATCTTTTGGAAGCCTTCTAGATCACTGTTCATTTCTTTGGCAAGGATAATCAAATATTAAATGTCAAGGGAAATTAGAGCAAATAGTTCCAGGACTGTCTGCATTACATGAGCCTGGTGAGTGAGTTAAGTCATGAATCCAGTGCTTTCCAAATTCATCTGCTACCCAGGATCTCCTGGCCGCACCCCCAGGACTCCTTTGACCTCACTGAAGCAGCCTCTGTTTGCTATTGAGTGACTTATTTTCAAAGAAAAAGAGCCAGAAATGGTTCGATAAAGTTTTAAAACAACAATGCAGTTTCTCTTAAATGTCAGCTAGCATTGTGACCCTGAGCTGCAGAGGCCCTAACAGGTAGTTGAGGCCACAGGAAATGTCAGGGGATGACCTTTAGAATCAAAGTGTCAGCACTCAGCAGGCTGCCTGCTTCTAAAAAAGAGAGACTGGAACCAGTGAATCAAGAAAAAACCAGAAAACCAGCTGGGGTGAGGACGCTGCAGGACAGGCAATGACCATCCTGCACTGTTGTCCGGCAGAGCCCCTGCACCAGGTGGACAGGGAAATCTTCAGACCAAAACAACAGAACCTGGCCCAGGGTATGCATGTGGCAGGATAATACTGTGTTACTGTGTGTGTGCCTGTGTGTGGTATGCACGTGTGTGTGTGCGTGTGGAGAGTGTGGGTTTTCTGATTGTGTAAGTGAGGTGCTAAGGGCATGGCTCTGGGATCCAGTCTGCGCACGCACCGGGTCTCTGCTACTTATTCCTGCTGGGTGACCTGGGGCAGTCCCTGCACTTCTGTGTGCCTTGGTGTCCTTGTCTGTAAAATGTGAGTGTGACATCCTCAGTGCCCCAGAAGTCCGTGTAGGCGTGCCTGCTGCCGGTGGCCCTTGGTCCTCAGGGTGGGCAGGAGCTGCTATATCAGGAGCATGAGCCAGGACAGTGAGGGGTCAGAATAGCAGTGTCTGAGGGAGCTGGCCATGTGTTTCTGAAAGATAGTGGTCATGGGACAGGTAGCGACGACCTGCTTCTCTGATCTGTTTGTGTAGACAGCCATGGGTGATGTTGTGGGGTTTTGGTGAGGACATTTATAAACAGAGCTCAGCAGGAACACTAACACTCACTCAGAATGGACAGCCGCAACCAGCTGGGAAAAGACAGCAGCTTCCTAAGGGGAAGGGTAGGAGCTTTCTCTGAGAACAGGCAAGGAGGTGGTGTTGTTTTTCTCTAATGGAGACAGGGCCTGTTTGTGTCAGGGGGCATTTTAAAAAGAATGAAAACAGATGAGGTCTGGGGAATCTCTCACTCTCTCCTCCTGGCCTCACCAAGATCAGCTGGGAGCAGCTCTGTGCACCTCCTTCCAGTCCTGCTCCTGTGCCATCCTGGTTGGCATTCACATAACTGGCTTTTTTTAATTGGATTTTGCCACGTGGCAGCGAGAGCTTGGCCAGGTGGTCCTCAACTCGTTTCTGAGTTAGTCTTTCCAGCCCCACACACTCCTCTTCCTCCTCCCCAGGGTAAGAACAGAAGCTGGGCTCTCACACCCCCCCACACCCCCCAACCCCCACCCCCACACCCCCGTCCCAGGCCTGACCGCTGGTAAACGCCAACCAGAGTGGCCCTCACAGGACCCTGGGATGGGCAGTGTTCCCATGGTGCAAGTAGGGAGCTGAGCCATGCTTCTTCTTGGTGCAAGGAACTGCCCCCTTTTCCTTCTTGGGGTGACACCAGGGGTTGGGCTGAGGCTCAGCCTTGTAGGCCCTTGTTCTGACTCCAGATCTGCCCACCTGAGTCTCCATCTGGTGGGCCTGTGACACCTCTGCACAGGCTGCAACTTGTTCCGCCACTGTGTGCCCCTCTTAGGAACAGAGCATCCTACCCACTCACAAACTTGCTCAGACCAGGCTCTTCCTAAATACAGTCCCATCTGCTAGAAATCTCTTTAAGTGCTCTGCCTTTTTTCTTTCCTTGTTGCCACCACATTTCTCTGCTCTGGCTTCCATTGGCTTTCAGAAGGACCTTCCAAAATGCCGATCTGATGGGTCAGCTCTCTGCCAGCGCCCTGCCAAGGGCTGCTGTTGTTCATGTCCTCCTGTGGCTCCCACCTACCTCCAGCTCTGGGTCCCAGCTGTGCTCAGGACTCTGCAGGGCAGCTGTGTGGTGGACATGGCCCTCCGCTGAGTTGCCCCAGGGAATAGAAAACATAATGGGGCACTTCTTTAGCATGAACGTGACCTGAGCAACTCTGTGGGTGTGGGCGGCGTCCGGAAGCTTTCAGTTTGACCCTGAGCTTGAGCTGCTTTTCCCCTGGTGGGAAGCAGAGCGTGGAGCTGGGAGGCTGGTGATTTGCATTGCTCTCTAGAAATATCTCTAGTAAATTTGCTTTCCTTTTTCTCTTTGCAAGTTGTGATTTAAAATCCTCCTGTTACTGTTAGTTCTAGGGCCCTAGCAAGCAAGTACTTAGCAAATACTTGTTGTTAAATATGGTTTTCTACTAAAAAGGCTTTCTAAGGAAGGAAGGAGCCTGGCGCTCTTGCCCTTGGAGTTTGCATGCCTTCTGTTTAGTTTGGGGGCACTTGAACTCTGTGTCCAGGTTTAGCAGCTTAGCTTCTCAGTACAGGGTGTGAGAAAGGGGCCAGCAGCCAACTCCAAGGGGACCCAGAACCCCTGGGCCACACCAGTGAGCCAGGAAAATGGCTCCAGCCAGATCAGTCCTGAGCTACTTTACCCACGCCCATGAGGGAACCAGGAAGTCCATGGGACACATCTTCCCTGAAATCGTCACTGGCCACAACTCTTTAGACAGAGCCAGGTGTCTCCTCTACTCTGGGGCCAAATCAGGAAAACTGGGTGGCGCAGGCTCAGCGGCTGGAGGGTGCCCCAGAGGTGTCTTCAGGAGGAGCTGTGACCTCTTTCTGCATACTCCTGGGTATGCTGGCTCCGTAGTGCTTGGCTGGGCTGCTCATCAGGGCTTGTCTCCTGGTCTTGGCCCTTTTGCAGCACTAGATAGCTATGAGGTAGCAAACATTTGGCCTTTATCTTGTGGTCCTCACCTGCTCCCATGAGGACCCACCCTTGCTGGGGTAGGTTTTATCCCCCTTTGATTGCAGGGAGTAAATCACTTCTAAGATAGGGTTTTCTGGAATTCCAAGGTTTTGCAAGATGTTTATAATTATTTGTTACAAAAGCTGGAGGTGAGGGGGGCAGGCTCTGGGGAACCCCTTGGGGAGAATACATAGAAACTCAGAGGCAGTTGCTGTGTAAAGGCGAGGGGAAGCCCCAGAGTAGAGGAGCCAGCTGGCTCTGTCTAAAGAGCTGTGGCCAGTGATGATTTCAGGGAAGATGTGTCCCATGGATTTCCTGGTCCCCTCACGGGCTTGGGTAAAGTAGCCCAGGACTGATCTGGCTGGAGCCGTTTTCCAGGCTCACTGGTGTGGCCCAGGGGTTCTGGGCACCCTTGAAGTTGGCTGCTGGCCCCAAACCTTGACCTTAGAATGAAGGTGGTGTTTCTGTTCTATTTCCACAGGGACATGGAGTTGCATTTTTTTAAAAAATAGAATTATTTCAAGTGGAGCTTGCTACTTACTGTTTGGATGGTAGCTTCAAATCGAAAGCTCTCAGCCAAAGGGCCTGGGGGAGGTGTGCTGAGTGCCCTTGGACGCCTTTCAGTTCCCTGTCATTTCTCTTTGGTTATTTAAAAGGGACAGTCCCCTCAAAAATCCATGCGAAAACCTCTTTGTAGCTAACTGCCCTATCCCCCCTTCTAGAAAAAGAAAGAAGAAACTGTATCTTCTCCACTGGCCTTCTGGCAGTGCATGTCTGTGGACAGTGGGTGTCCCTGAACCCCACACACCTGACCCATTACTTTGGCTCGAATGCCCAGATAGGATATTGTTGTTTGCTTTTCTGGAACCAAAGAACTGCATTTTAAAGAGGGTCGGGGGCGGGGGGGAATCTCTATTTTCGGGGCCCTGCCAAGCCTGCCGACAGTGGTGATTTGGTCACTGCTGGCTCTGGGCTGGGTGGATGGCTCTGTCTCATATCCAGCAAACAGCTGATGCTGGGAAGGGGTTGTGCTCTAACTGTAACCAGTGAGCGAGGGCACTTCCTGTGCCGCTTGGTGGGCGGGGACAGCTCTGGCCTCCTTGGGGCTGGTTGTGCAGGAGCTTTGGCAGGCAGGTGACAGGTGCCCCCAGGGCCAGGGCTTTGCAGCACCTGCACTGCTGGGCTTTCCCTTGAGCCGTGCTTGCCAGCCCCCCTGCAGGACCTGTGTCCCTCCTAGCCAGCATCTTACTTGCCCTGTTAGACTACCTGTAGGGGCTGTGTCCTGACCCCAGGATTGGGCCTGGGATCTGCTGTGGTGCTACAGAGGAAGGCTCATCCCTAGGAGCAGAGAACTCTTGAGAACAAAGGTTCTCCTTCTCATGTGAATGCAGCTGGCCCCTCCTATAGAGAAGGAGCTGTATGGACCCTCTGAGCTTAGGCCATTTTTCTAGAATTCTGTGGAAGATGTTTGAATTCTTCTTTATATTTAATATGTGTGGATGTAGAAGAACAAAATATAAAGTACCAACATAGATCTTCCCAGTGCTGCCCTCCTCCCAACCTGCCAGAGAGGGTTGCAAGTAGAAATTAACCTAAATTAGGAAGATAATTGTGCCTATGTTAATTGTAGGTTGTCTTTTGAAGCTGTGTTCCTTCTCCAGGCCTGAGCTGCAGGCTGGCTTCAGGCCTACCCACCATGGCTCCCTGACACCCCGTGAAGCCAGAGTCCCAGGAGGAGTGATCAGATTCCCTTCCCCTCTGGCTCCAGGGTCTTTAAGTGACATTCCCTTTAAAATCCCACTGCTGGCATCCTGGTGTCCTGCACAGGCCCCCACCTGCACCCAGATGGCTACTCCAGGAGCTGTCAGGGCTCTCTCCACAGAGGTACATAAATACCTATCTGTTCCATGCAGGCCCTGCTGGCATCACAGCTAGGCCCCGACTGGGCTGCACTCAGCCCTGGATACCCTGTGCTCGGTCCTGGCCAGCAGGGCCAACTCTGGCAGACCAGGGGACTCCAAACCCTCTTCCTTGCACCTGGGCTGCACCTGGCTCTGGACGTCCTGTGCTTGGCCCTGGCCAGTGGGGCCAGCTCTGGCAGGCCAGGGGACTCCAAACGTTCTTCCTTTCCATGGTTCTCCATTTTCTCATAGGGCCCTGGCACTTGACATGAAAAGTTTCACAACAGAAGAGGTGCTGAGTGAGGGCCCTGACAGGGTTTCCTTGGGGTTTCTCTTTGTTAGGAATTTTAGTTTCTGTCTGATGTTTGGTGAAACCTGGGGCCATCCCTGTCCTCTGTGCACACCACTCTTCAGTTTCCTTGCTGCCTGGCTCATTCACTCCATCAGTCATCACTGGATAAAGCTTTTTAAGAAAACTCTTGACCCTTCCCGTGCAGCAAGTAATTCCTGAGTGGATGAGTTAATCCCTCCCCTCCTTGTGGAGGTCCAGCAGCGGTTTGGTGAGGGACCGTTTTGTTATGCAGGCCTGGCTCCTTTCTGGGTCTTTCCCTACTCGTGCCCTTGCTTTACCGGCACACTCACTGTCCAAGTCTCCTGTCCTGCCAAGCTCGCTCAATGATACTGATGGCTCCAGCAGCTTCAGCTTTTCCTTTCCCCTGAAATAGACGGAAGTGTCCTTCAGCAATGGGCTGCTCACTGGTGCTGGGTGTCCCCCGATGGCTGGTGCTGGGTGTCCCCCGATGGCTGGTGCTAGGTGTCCCCCGATGGCTGGTGCTGGGTGTCATCCTGTGGCTGGTGCTGGGTGTTCCCCATGGCTGGTGCTGGGTGTCTTCACAGTCTGGTCCTGTTTCTTATAGAAACTAACTCAGAGGACAGGGAACCATGTATGAGTAAGGTGTAAGGTTTGTTGTTATTGAAAATATAGCTCATATTTGGAAAAAAAAAATTAATGAAAGCTGTTGATACATTTTAGGTTTAAATTAAAGAGGAATGGATTTTTTTCTGGTTAATATCAAGTGTTTTTGAGAAAGTCATTTAAATAGAATATAAATTTGTATTAACTTGACTTTAATATGATTAGAAAATAGTGTATCTTTTCTATAGGTTGAGAGAGCCCTGTTTATTTTATTGTCTCATTCACTTTATCAACATAAAAAGTGGTGAGTAAAGATTACAGTGCTTTATAGAATTTAGGAAGTGGTGAACCATCAAGAGCAGGCGTCCTCAAACCACGGCCCGCGGGCCACATGCAGCCCGCTGAGGACATTTACCCAGCCCACTGGGCGGGTGTTTTTGCTGCTGCTGCCTGATCTGCCTAGCAGCCAGCTCATCCCGGGGCCCACGGTCTGGCCCTCCAACGGTCTGAGGGACAGTGAACTGGTACCCTGTTTAAAAAGTTTGAGGACCCCTGATCAGGAGGATGAAGTTTGGAGTGATTTGAGGGGAACTAATGGAGTGAGGGTGTATAGGTTTGAGCACCTGAGTTGGGACACAGGGAGTCACAGCCAGGGTTACTCTTGTAGCTTGAACAGGTGGTGGGCAGAGCCAGCCTTGCTGGGTCAGAGTCCTGGGCCCCCGCCAGGCTGGGGGCCTTGGGTGGGACCTCTCAGGCCTCTGACAGAGGAACCAGATGGGGTGAGGAGGCCTGCTGGGCCTGGTGCAGGGGCCGACTCCAAGTCCTCAGCCTGAGCTTTTAGCATCCAGAGGAGAGCCCCGTGTCTTTTTCTCTTCCTTTTTTACTGACACAGTGCTTGGCACGTGGTTGGAATTCAATAAAGCCTTAGGGAAGACGAAAAAAATGTTATTTAAAAATATTTCACTCAGTTTACTTGGTCTGGAAACATATGTCTTATCACAAGAAAGGTCACGTGCAAAAGTAGTTCTTAAATTGACGGAGCTCGTCTTCAGCACCCTCAGTCCTGCCGTGGTGTCTGCGCGTGCGTGGCTGGGCCTTGTGCATTTTCCTTCCCCTGGCACTGCATCCTCCCTGCAGGGGCTCCTTAGACACCCCCTTCACTTGCTCCTCCCTGTGCTCCTGAGCTGACGGACACTCCCGTCTCTGTGTCTTTCACCTCTCCTGTGTTTGCTCTCAGCTTTGCCTCCCCTCTGTTCAGCTCATTTCTTCTGTTTTCTGATTCATTTAATTTTCTTTTTGCTCTCGTAGTGTTTATTTCTTAAACCATCCAGTGATTTTTTTAAAAAAATTTTCTCAGGTATATTTTTTATTTTTGAAAGTCTGCCTTGTTTTTGCCCTAAAATGAAGAGTTTGTTCTGTTCTTCTTCAGTGCTTAAAAGTTTTAAGTATTTTAGTAAATATTTTATTTAATCAAAATATACAGAAAATGAGAGTGGGCAAGGCATTAAGAGGTTTTTTTTTAAGGTTTTCAGAAATAGCAACTGTGTTTCTGTTACACCAATGTTGAGGAACTTCCTGATGGCTTTGATGGACTTGCTGCCATTCCTCATTTCTGTGTGTGACACTCGGGTGCTTGGGGGGGCAGGGCATGGCCTATAGAGAATGCAGCATTGGAAATGGGGCACTGTTCTTCAGATGGGGTAACATGTGCCTTCTTGGGGGCCTCTCATCAGTGCCCTGATGAGCACCTGGGTAGCCTGCCCTTGTCTTTGCGCTCTGGCCCTGCACCCCATCCAGGCTGCTTGCCGCCCTGGGCTCTGCTGTCCACTCATCTCAAGTGGGTTAGTTCTCTCAGTTATGGAGTTCTGGCTCCTTGGGGCGTTTCCTCATGGCCTGTGAGCCTAGCAACATGAGAGAAGCTGTATTTTATGCAGAATCTAGGTTTTCCACAGCACAAAAGTCAGAAAGGGTGACTTGCCACCTCTGGGAAAAAGTTTCCAGTACTTCACAACCCATCCTTGGCCACAATCTTTGGCCAGCCTCCTCTCAGGCCCTTGACCTCTCCTCAGCTTTCTCCATCCCTGCCAAGATTCCAGGCCCAGCAGTGGAGACACTTCGGCCATCACTCTGCTCTCACCTCCCTCTTGCTCGCCACAAAGCTTCAGTCTCAGCTTAATCCCAAGGTCGGGCTACTCCTTCCTTTCCCAGAAAGGCATGGTTTGCTAGAGAAAGACACCAGCTCTGCTCTCTGATCACATACCAGCACCACGAACCCACACCCTAGCTGGGCCTTCCCTGCTCTGGCTGGTACTGCCCTGGCCCAGCAGGTGTCTCCAACATTGACGGCTTTCTCTGCACCTTTACCAGGCTGCCAGCTCTGAAGGTGGCTTGTCTAGAGTGAGGGTGGGGTGTATTTTGATACTTGTGTCAACCCCAGAGGAACTGTGGGGCATGACCTGCGGGCTTTTTGCTGTGATCACCCTTGTATTTCCTTGTGACCTCGGTCACTGTGTGTCCTTCTTGGGCCTCTGAGTACTAGTACTAGTATGTGCTAGTCAGTCACATTGAAAAGCACAGTAAAATGGAACATACTGAACCCTGGATCTCCCATCCACTCCCTGGCTCTCCTTCTCCTCCTAGTATTCCTGTGCTTTGCTTCCCAAACGAGGACCTGCGAGCGAAAGGGCTTTTGACATGTGGGGCGTGTGGTCACTTCCTAGGGACCTCAGCTCCTCCTTCCCCTCTTTTCCTCTTTCCCTCTTCTCTGTCCTTCAGTGGCCCACGTGGAGAGAGAACAGCTGTGGGGAGGTGTGGGAGGCAGTCAGGTGTGGAGGCTGTGGCCTGTACTCGTGAGCTACAGAAGTGCTAGTGTGTGGAAATCGGAGCTGTCTCTGGTTGCAGGGCCCTGCCTTGGTCCCCCAGTCCCATCGGGCCCCATCCGATGTTACCCACTATGGGGTGACCTGCTTGCTAGGCCTGGGGAAGCTGTGCTCAGGTTAGGCAGGACCGCCCACAGCTTTCCCCCAACACTTGGTGGCCCCATGCAGCCTTGGTGGAGCCAGCTAGCTGGGAAGTGTGCTTTTCTCATTCCCTGCCTCCTGATAGCCAGCCATCATCCCCAGATGGCGATTCCCCCAGAAACCTGTGGGACACCTGCGTGGCCCTCACCACCTCTCCGACTCATTGTGGTGGCCAGTGCCACTGGCTCTTGCCTGGGGAATTTTGTTGCCAACGCAGCCATTATGAGAATGAAATCAGGCAAACTTACAACTCAGTGCATCACATTAAAAACAGAGGTAATCGGTGCTAAAACTTGCCACTTCCTGCCTATTTACTCATGGGGTCTTTGTATTTTTGTGGTGGAAGTGTCCAGTATGGTCAGACCCTCTCTGTAGCCCTCCCGTTACCACCAGCTCCTGTGCCTTAGGTCCTTTGCTCTGCCACTCCCATGTCCTAGAACCCCTTCTTGCGAATTTTAGGGACCCATTATCAGCCAGTTTTAGCTTGAGTCCCAGCTCCTGAGAGAGGGCAGCGGGTTGTGGGGGCTGGGTCCGCCCCTTTCAGAGTCCCATGCAGGCCCTGCCTGCAGCTTTCAGAGATTAACGTGTGCCCTAGTTTATGTCAGAGTCTTAGGAGCAGGGCTGCTCTGCACTTTCAGCTGGGAGCATAGAGCCTACTGCATGTACTGACTGGGTGAGCAGTCTTCCAGAGATTGCTTTGTTTTTTAAAATGGTGTACACATGTATGCGTAGGGACAAAACTTGGATGAATTTTGTCACCACCTGCTGACAGTGGACAGTTAAGGGTGCTATATGTGTCTGTACTGGGCTGCTTCGGCTGGGCTCCATGCCTGCCTCACATGAGCAGAATTGCCCTGTGCATATTGGCAGGAAGGTCCCAGGGCAGTCCCCGTGGAGCCAGTTCATTTGCCACCCTTTTTGAGCTGCTCTGAGCTGTCAGTATCTGTGGCTGGGCAGAGGGTATGCAGAGCCTAGGCCTCAGCTGAGGTTCTGGGCTGTGCTCATCAAGGCCCTTAGCTGCTCTGTGAACTGGCCCTGAGCAGCTGCTGTGTCTTCGTTCTTAGCAGGCTTGGACGTGACGGAGGCGTGGGACAGACAGTGCTTTACGCTGTGTGCTGCCTTAAGGGATTGCTGGCATAGCTACAAGTGCCTTTTGTAGCCGTGGGATTTCCTGGTACCTTTTTTCTCTTTGACCAACGTGTTTTCTAAGGTTCATGCGCCAAGAACCAGCATGTGATAAAAGGACATTTTGTCTACACATGACCAGTTCCTTACCTGGCAAGCCTGAAATCCCAGAGTTCTAGGAAACAGCCCTTTATAGAAAGGGCCCACAGCTCCTCTCCTGTGTCAGCTGAGGAAGCAAGATGCTCTTGAGAGGTGGGATCCTTATTTTGTGGACCATGGTCCCTAAGTCTAGATAGAGGTTGGAAACTCCTCCTTCTGGCCTCATATGCAGCATTTGTGCGGCATCCTCCAGAAAGTACGGTGGGCGCAGGATAGAGCTTGCATTTCTTCCTCTTCCAGAACACATACCTCTCGTCAGGGACATGTCTCCTGGTGAGGATAGGGGACGTTCTTCACTTGGTCTGAGTCCTGTGTCAATGCAGCACTGCCAGGGCTGATTTTGTTTCTTTCCAGGCTCCATCCTCCCTGGGCTGCTCTCACCCTCTCTTCTGCTTGGGCCTCCCTGTCCACACTTACCTTGGGAGAGGTTTTCCACTGGGACAGTGAAGAAGGCAGATTTTGGCAGCAAGACCCAGTTTTAACCACAGCTCTGCTGCTTAGCTGTTGAGAACATTACTTAGTTTCTTTGGGCCTCTGTTTTCTCATTTGTATGTTGGGGTAATAGCACCCACCTCGTGTTCTGTGAGGCTTCAGGGACTGAGTGTGAGTTTGTCGCATGGTGCCAGGTTTGTTCCCTGATCATCCATCTGTGAGTTACTGTCCTCAGCACATGGAAGTGAATGTCTCCTGGTCAGGTGCAGACCTCAGGCCTCCTGGGGAAATGGCACATCAGCTTCACGTTTGTGTTGGCAGGTGCTTGTCCACACAGAGAGGGCGGCAGTCCCTGGGGCCGCCGTGCTCCTGTCAGCTCCAGGCCCTTTCCCTACATTGGGGTGCTGTGGCCACGCACCTGTTCTCTAGTCCTCCCTACATTGCCTGAGTGTCCACAGGCAGGGGGGCCGTCTCTTGAGGGAAGGTCTAGAACCTTCTTAGAAGGTAGATTAAGATAAACCTAAGTTTTTTTTTTGTTTGTTTGTTTGTTTTGTTTTGTGATAGAGTCTCACTCTGTTGCCCTGGGTAGAGTTCTGTGGCATCATAGCTCACAACAACCTCCAACTTTTGGGCTAAAGCAATCCTCTTGCCCCAGCCTCCTAAGTAGCTGGGACTATAGGCTCCCATTATTATGCCCAGCTATTTTTAGAGATGGGTCTTGCTCTTGCTCAGGCTGATCTCAAACTCTTAAGCTCAGGCAGTTCACCGGCTTTGGCCTCCCAGAGTGCTAGGATTACAGGTGTGAGCCATCACGCCGCCCCCTCAAACCAATGTTATTTTGACTGATTCGTGGTAGGAAAAATATTTTTATAATTTAACATTTTTCCTTTTCTTTACAAATTAGATTGTCATGGTTCTTTTAAAACCAGAATAAATGCTTTCAGTGGACTTGGAGAAAATATTGGCTAGAGGAGACACCTCTTCCTGGGAGATCCCCCACTAGAGCAGATGGTCGGTCACTCAGTCTAACCAGGCCTTTCTACCCCTCAGGGCGCCACTCTCTGGCTGATCTGTTTTTCTCTCCTTTTTTTCTGTCTGTAATGGAGTAGTTTGAAGCCTCACCAGTCTCAAGCCAGTGATAGGCACAATATTCACTTTCCAGAAGCCCTGAAGCCTCCAGGTAGCACAGCCCAGGGACCTGGCGTGGGGCAGGGTCTGCAGGGAGCAGTGATGTTCTGGTTATTCGTTTCCTTCAGTGGTGGCCTGGGCTTGGCGTGGCCTCCACCTGCTATGGAGAATAGCAGTGTTTTATACACAGTTGGCAGTGGAAATGCCTTTCCAGGGGAGACTTTCTCAGGTCAGGGCTTTGGGCTTGGCCCATTGGGTGGCTGTGGGTCCCTATAAGGCAGCTGGAGTGGTGCACACTTGGTGAGCTGGTAGAAGGCCCCCAGAGACTCAGAGTCTGCTTTGGAGTGCAGAGCCAGTGCCTGTCAGAGGTGGCTTACAGGTGTGTGACTTGTGTCTGTGTTGCAGAGACCTTAAATAAGCTCTTTCCCGCTGAACCTTTCCATCCTTCTGGGCTGTGGCCTTGGTCTGGCTACCTAGGCCTGTACTCGGGGCTTCCAGATCCCTTCTACACCTTCCCTCCAGGCTTTAGGCTCAGCTGTGCCCTCTCTCCCTACTCCCTCTCACTTGTGCTTTCAGAATAGCCTAACTAGGTAAGAAATAAGGAAGGAATTGCAGTTTCCAGGGAGCTCAAGAAGCCAAGGTGCTGGGTTTGAGTGTCTGTGCTTGGAGTCTGGCTGTTCCAGATGCACGGTGGGGCTCTGCATGTTTTCTTCTTTCCCACATCCTTCAACAAATGCTGAGCTTCTGCTGTGCCAGGAAGGGGACAGCACCAAGGTGAGTGGGATGTAGCCCCTGCTTTCCAGGGGCTTCCGAATAGTTAAAGGGAATTGCAAAACGCAAGTGCAATGCAGGGTCTCAGGGATGGAGGAGGCCAGGAGGGTGAGGTTGTTTAGGGGATGGCAGAGAGCCAGGGTCCCCCTCAGGGCTATTCCTTGAATGGTGTTCTCTAAGTGCTGGGGATGGGCAGAGTTGGGGGATTTTGCTGCTGGTTAAAGAAACTTCCAGAATAGTGAGGCTGGCTGGCTGCAAGCCTGACCACTCAGTGATGGTCTCCCTATTGGGCTGTCCACTCGCTCCCAGCCAGCGCTCCACCCTCCTTCCGCTGTCTTCATGCTCCGCTGGCTTGTGCTGCAGCCTTTGTCCAGGCAATGCCCTGTGACTGGAGAGCAGGCAGTCTCTAGGGAGGGGCAGAGTCTCGCCACCTACTGGAGAGACTGAGGTCCCATCACTGGTGCATCCATCTGGGAAAGGCCCTAATGGCAGTGTGGGGTCTGGCAGGGCTGCCGGGAAGGCAGTTCACACATGCAACACTCAGGTACCTTTCCTGCCACCACCAGGGTTCAAATACATGGAGGGAGGGCAGCAGAACAGGTGACACCCTGTGCTCTCTGACAGCACTTGTCAGAGTGCTTGCCCTTGTCCCCCTTGTCCCATTTTGTGGGTTGGGCCTCCCCCTGCTCTTCAGGCCCTGTCTATGGTCTCTGGCACACTTGACGTGGCCACCAGACTGAGCTGCTCAGCTTTGGGTTGGGGCTTCCCTGAGCCAGGGTTCAGCATCGTTTTTCCTGCTGAGCAGGTGTGCTCCTGACTCTGCGGGGACCCCAGCCTCCTGGGCCCACGTAGCCCCAGACTATGCTCTTTTTCCTGCTGCTCCATCTGCCTGGGAGGAGCTTGTCCACCATCACCTGATGAGCACCTGCTCATCCTTCAGGGCTCCTGCTCTGGGAGTGTCCTGACCAAGGCAGGCCATGGCAGGGCTATGTCTTCCCCCATGTGCATAGACCCTGCTTTGGTTTGACTTGGTACCACGAAGGGATTCTGGGCTCCCCTGGTGTCTTGGCTGCTGTGGGAGCCTGGGGACAGGGATCCCAGCTCACCATTGTAGATGTGCCTGGCATCCAGAGGCAGGGTTAGGACCAGCTACTGCAGAGGCCCCGGCCTGGGTCTGAGGCTAGAGTCCAAGCGGCAGGGTGCTCGGAGTGCGTAGGGCCCTGCCCCAGGCATGCCCACACCGACCAGGCATGCTTGTGTGTGTACACTCACTTGCACACCCTTGGGGCCTTGAGGGCAGGGCTGGAGGTCAGCTGCCTCTCTGTGAGTGTCCCCCCGGGTGGCCCTGTTCCGCTACCCATTGGCAGCTAGAACAGGAGCCTCTGTCCTTGTCTTGAGACACAACCCCTGCCATTGCACTCCAGGCACCCCTATCGATGCTGACCCAGGAAGTGCAGGCTGACAGTGCCTCTGTTTCGTGGGGACGTTTCTTGGTGAATAAGCAGGTTGAGCCTGTGCCATTTCTGTGTGAGCCTTGTGCTTGGACAATTATGACTCATTTGCTCGCCTCTAAATTTGCGTCAATCAAACCACATGTGAAGAAAGCTTCAGTGAGCGAGGCTTTGCCGGCAGCTTGGCATCCAGCGGGGACATTCGCCAGGGACTGCCTTACAAAGCCAGCCTGCCGCTCATCCTGGTGGTCTGGGCTGCAGGCCTGGGGCACCCTCAGCTGGGCAGGGTTCCGGCCGGCCCCTCCCCCCTCTTCCCTCCCCTCCCCTCCTGAAGCCACCACTCAGAGCACAGGAGGTGGGCGAAGTGGTAATTGCAGCTTTCTCTGCTATTTGCTGGTTTCCTATGTGTAATCCTGCGCATATTTACGGCTCTGGGAATGTTTACAGCTGGAAGCAGACCCACTGATCTTTTCTTCCCTGTCACACAAAATAATTTTGGGACATGGCTCTTTGAAAAGATTCCTTGTAAGAAAGACTTAATTAAAAAAGGATGTCACTGTTCCCCCACCCCTTCACAGCCAAGAGAAGCAGGAGAGGAAAGGAGTGTTCCAGAAAGGGGAGGGAAGCTGGGTAGCAGGACGGCAGGGAGCAGCTGGACGTGGGTCTGTTTCAACACGAGCTGAGGATGGCGCCCAGCTGGCACTGCTGAGCTTTTCTGGGAGGAGGTCTGTTCTCTGTCGGGCCCCAGCCTGTGTGTGTGTCGGGGGTGGCCTGCAGTGGAGCCAGGTGGGAGCAGGGTTCCCAGGGCACCCCGTCCCAGGTTTGCTGTACCTTGTTGTTGTTGTTGTTTTAAATATGCAAATTAAGTTCTGTTTTTACTGTGAAAGTTGATTTTGCTGTTGTCTCCTCAGCTATTCAGTAGTGGCTGGTTCCTCAGACCCAGCATCTGTACTCCCCCCTCCCCCCCCCTTTAGTCCACATACCTGCCCTTGAACTGAGGCGGGGATGTCACCACAGGTCAGATTTATCCTAGTTTTGGGTAATGATCGGAGGAGTGCTCACATGCAACTGCTCCAGGGAATCCAGAAAGCTTAAGTGGTCATGAGAGTCTCTATCTTCTGAAATTCCTATCTGGAGTGGCCGCAGGAGTGTCACTCCCATGGCTGTGAGCCCAGGTGTGTGTTTGCATCAACTTGCAAGCAGCTGGTGAATACCAGACTGCAACAGAACCGATGGGGTGACACCTCGGTCCAGACCTAGCTCTCCCTCTGTGGGTCTCTTTCTATTTTTTATTATGGAAGATTCCAGAACATTTACAAAAGTGAGAGAAGACAGAAGGACGTGAAAGCAGGCTGCCTTCACTGTGGGGACAGAAGCATCTTAGCAGTCACACAGGTATCTGGGAGATGCGGACTCTTCTTAATACAAAAGACCATTATCAAAGCTTTAATTGATCAATTATGTTAATACTGTCACATAATCAGTCATTGTTTAAAATCCCCAATTGTCTCAAAAATTTTTTAGAGTTCTTTTTTTTTCCTTTGATGTGTGGTGGTGCATACATTCGTATGGCTACCATACATATCAGTCACGACTGGTTTATGCAGGAGGTCCCCCGCCCCGGCCCCCGTGTCTGTGTAGGAAGCTTGGTTGGACGTCCAACGGGTCCCCACCAAGCTGCCGAGTTTGCTTTTCTCCTTAGGTCTCTGGTACATGTAACTCAGAGGTCTAGTGGCAGCTCCTGTCACTCAGTTTAGGGACACCAATGGGTGGTGTTCCCATTTCCTCCAGGGTGATGGGCAGCTTCTGATCATCACTGCCCAGCTCACCCCTTCTATTCAGCAGGGTGGCAAAGAGAGAGTCAGAGGCTCTGGTCCCTTCCTCTTGAGTGAATGAGACTGCTGTTGAGAGAAAGTTGCCTCCCTCAGTCTTTGGTCCACACAGGAAAGGCTTTCTTTATGGAGCAGTTTTCAGAATAATGAACTACAGTAGAACCTCCGTAAGTTGACTGCCCAAGGGACTGTGACAAACTGGTCAACATACGGAAATGGTCGACAGAAGGACCTAAGCCTGCTGCCTGACACGTGCGCATCTGGTGCGTGAGAACCAGGCCGACGTAAGGAGGGCTTGGTGCCATGGGTGGCCGGCTACAGAGGCTCTGCTTTCTGTCATCTAAAGGCAGCCAATGACTTCTGTCATTTATTTTTTCTTCACTATAATTGTGAATTCATGGATTTAGGTATCGCATGTGTTTTTAACCCTTTTGATGTTCAGACTTTGGCCCTTGAGTCCTTTGGGCAGGAGTCTTAATAGTCTTTGATGCATCTACACTGTGCTTTGATGAGACATTTGTCATTTTATATAGTTTCTTTCTCCAGACTAGAATAATCTCTCATCTCAAGATTGTTAGCCACATCCACGAGGTCCATTTTACCATTGAAGGTGACATATTTATAGATTTTAAGAATGAGGATGTGGGCCTCTTTGGGGGTCTGTCAGTCAATCAGCCTTCCATATCCCCACCCTCAAATATACAGCTCTGGCTCCTGACTGTCCTGACCACAGTGGGCAGTCTCTGGCCGGTCACAGGGAGGGGAGAAGCCGCTTCAGAAATGCAGGTGCAGCTCAGGGAGGGGACTGGCGTAGATGTTCCTCCCAGGGTCTGGGGGCTCAAAGAGCCCCTCTGCTGCTTCTGACCCCTACAGCTGTCCACCAAGCTCCACCGAGGGAGAGGGCAGCAGCAGAGCTGGTGTGTCGTGGGTGAGTGGGGCTGGTGTGCCTCGGGTATGTGTGGACAGTGTCTGGGTGAGAGTCTGGTGCTGAGTCTGATGGCTGGGATGGTCTTGTTACCCCTTTCCATAGCTGTGAAGTCCCATTGTGATTTTAACTTTGCATTTCCCTGATGACTAATGACATTGAGTAATTTTTCATGTGCTTAGGGGTCATTTCATACCTTCTTTGGAGGAATGTCTATTTAAAATCATTTGCCCATTTTTTAATTGGGTTATTTGCATTTTTTTTGTTGAGTTGTCAAGGTTTTTTATAAATTCTGGTTGAAGCTCTTTTACTAGACATGTGATTTGCAAATATTCTTCCCATTCTGTGGACTGCCTTTCTGCCTTTTCATTTTCTGGATGGCATCCTTTGAAGAACAGAAGTTTTTAATTTCAGTGATGTCTCATCTATCTCTTTTTCTGTTGCACGTGCTTTGGTGTCCCACCAGAGACAGGCACTGTATTCCAGTATGACTGCAATGATGCTGAGGCCTCCTCTGGGCTCCTGCTTTCGGCTTCTGTGGAAGTTAAGTGCTATGAGGCTTCCCTGTCTGTTGAGAGAGATGCACATTCCGTGCCTTGCCAGCTTCTGTGGTGTCTGACGGCTGGACTCACTTTTCCCACAGTTGTTTTTAATCGAATGCCCATGGGAGAGTGGCCAAGTAAATTGAATGTTTCACAGAACAAGCTGAGTTTCTTTGTTGATTTTTTTAAATGGGGCTTTTTTATTGTTACTGTGCAGTTTATTGGAATTTGGCACCACACTGGGAATGACCATCGACGTCCATATTGCTGGCCTTATTGAATGTTGCAGCATCAGGGAGCTCCCACCACTCTGAACACAGGGTCTGAAACATTCCAAAGCCTCTGTGTAATCTGTAGGTGGACAGATCTTGCTGTTAGGTTAGTGGTGGACACAGAGCCCTCAAGAGCTCCCAGCGTGGGACATGTGTCCTGAAGAGAGAGGCCGTGTCTCAGCATGATGGAGGGCCACGGACCTGCAGGATCCAGACCTGGAGCTCCGCTTGCCACCTTCTGCCCTCGAGCCAGCCAGGCATCCTGTCTGTAAGGAGGAGTTTCAGCAGCGTTGCTGAGGCCCACAGGATTCCCATGGCAGATGCTTGGCCTCCAGGACTCCAGGTCCCCAAGGGAGAAGAGGCGTTCTCAAATCTGTGGGTTCATTTGGACTGAGGATTCGTGGATGTCCAAGTGACATTTAGAAACTTAAAGAGTGTTTTAAACATAAGACATACTGAGCCCCACTCTGTTTACTAGTTTTGAATTCTAAATCTTTCATTTCCTTCAGCTGCATTTTGTTGAGAAAAGTGAAGGGTTATCTGTGCCTATCAGATAAAACCCCAGCTTTTGGGCTGTAAGTGTTTTGGGGACTTGGTAATATTTAGGGCATACTTAGCGGTAATACAGACAGTCACCATCCTCTAAGCGAGGAGTGAGCTTGGCAGGCACACCCTCTGTCTTTGGTTTGCCCCCGGCCTGGTGTCTCCCTCCCCTCTGAGTAGGAGCCCTGGGTACCCCTGCTGTGCTCACAGGTGGCAGACCTGCCAGTCACATCAGCCAGCAGTGGACCCTGTCCCCTCCTGCAGGTGGCTGGCTTAATGGTTTTAGAGACTTTAGGCAGTTCCCATCTGGGCACATCATAAATCACACAATGTTGAACAGAAGTAGAGCTTCTGAGTTTGGGATGGGGAGGGGTTCAGTTCCTTGAGACATCCCTCGTGAGGGTGTGCATGTGTAGTTTTTTTGGTCCCCAAACCTTTTAAGGCTTTGTCTCAATTCTCGTTTTGAAGGTCTCCTTTCCTTTCCACCACACCTTGCTGTCTCAGCAGGGAACATCCTGGCTTCCCATGAGCTGTACCCCCTCCCAGCAGGATGCTTGGGGGCAGCCAGTGGGCATCCTGCTGAGGTGGCAGGTTTGTCCCTTTGACTTGGTAGGAAGTTCCTTCCCTGTCTATGTGTCCCTGGGCATCGGCTCTATTTCTGGTGTGTGTCCTTCTCTCACATACTGGTGTGGACAGGCAGCCGAGGCCACCCGGCCGCCCTGGGACATAGAACAGAGCTGGTGTTGCTCGGCCTCCAGGACTCTGCATGTCTGAGCTCCTGGCAGGTGTTTGTGATGCCTGGCACAGGAGCTCAGAGGAGAGATTCTGTGGCCCCAGAGGCTCCTATGAAGTGGCACTTTGTTAGGGTTACCGTTTGATTTTTTTTGATGGACGTCATTTGAGGGCACGCCAGGCAGCTGCCTGCCCTGGGTGATGAGCAGGAGCTGGTGGGGCAAGGCCGAGAATCCAGGCATGGGCTGTTACTGGCCTCGCCGTGCACTGTTAAGGGTGCACAGTTCTCTCCACCTCTGTAGCTAACAGGGAAGGTGTGTGGTGCCTGTAAGTTAAATGGCTTGAGTCACCATCAGCCTCCGAATGCCTATAAGCTGGCCGTCCTGGGAGACCAGGTAACACTGCTCAGTGGCTCCCAACAACCAGCCTGTTGGAGTAAGTGTATGTGGACCCTCCCCCGAGGGCTGGGGGCATCGTCCCCTTCATGCAGTGGGGAAACAGACGCTGAAGGATGCTGCAGGAAATTCCTGGGAAGTGGGTGCAGTTTGGCTCCCCTCTGAAAGGTCATGCAATGGTGCCTTGGGAGCTCCCTGCCAGCAAGGGAAACTCGGTGCTGCCCTTCCTCATATGGTGTGTGTGCTATAGATGTGTGGATGAATGGATTTGTGTGTGAGTGGTGAGGGCACAAGTGGTAAACTGAGTCGTGGTGTGTACCTGAGAGTGCATCCTGGGGGATTCTCTGTAGGTAGTGGCCTTGTTCGTCCTACCTGGGGTGGCCTCTGCAGGTCCACTTAGCTCACCCTTTTGCAGCTGTCTCTTTCTTTCACCTTGAGGGTAGATGTGTGGGACACCCTCAGGCCTCTGCTCTGAGTCTGGGCCTCCTAGGGCTCTCTCCTGGGCCTTTGCCTCCAGTCCCTTTGGGAGCCTCATCCCGTGCCCTGGAGCTTCCTGGGACCTCTCCCTCCCTCTCTCTCTCTCTCTCTGTCTCCCTTTCTCTCCCTCTCTCTCCCTCTCTCCTCTTTCTCTCTCCCTCTCTCTCTCTCTCCCTCTCTCTCCCTCTCTCTCTCTCCCCCTCGCGCGCGCTGGGGGGGGGGGTCGGGGGGGGGGGGCGGGGGGGGGGGGGGGGGGGGGGCGGGGGGGGGGGGGGGGGGGGGGGGGGGGGGGGGGGGGGGGGGGGGGGGGGGGGGGGGGGGGGGGGGGGGGGGGGGGGGGGGGGGGGGGGGGGGGGGGGGGGGGGGGGGG
>CAUYQV010098631.1:0-13459 GCA_963574575.1 Galagoides demidoff | reverse complement strand
CTCAAGCTATCCCCGTGGGTAGAGTGCCATGGCATCACAGCTCATAGCAACCTCCAACTCCTGGGCTCAAGTGAGTCTCCTGCCTCTGCCTCCCAAGTAGCTGGGACCACAGGCGCCTGCCACAATGCCCGGCCATTTTTTTGGTTGCAGCCATCATTGTTGTTTGGCGGGCCTGGGCTGGGGATTCGAACTCGCCACCCTAGGTGTATGTGGCTGGCACCTTAGCCGATTGAGCCACAGGCGCCAAGCCAGTTCTGCTCTTTTCAATGTAACATTTGCTTACAGTGATATGCACAAGTCTTAAATATGCTATTCTGTAAGTTTCTCGTGTATACGTATGTGTGTGTATGTGAGAGAGAAAGTATGCAAGTTTTGTTATAGACCAACTATAATTTTTTTTTTCTCTGACACCAGGTCTTGTTCTTTTGCCCAGGCTAGAAGGCAGTGATATGATCACAGCTCACTGCAACCTAAACTCCTGGCCTGAAGCCATCTTCCTTTGTTGGTCTCCCAGAGTACTGGGCTTACAGGTGTAAGCCACCTTGCCTGTACCATTCTGTGAGTTTTGACAGATGCAGTCACTTGTGCAACCAAACCACTGTTAAGACATGGAACATTAATGTGTTCCCCTCTAAACTTGTATCATGCCACATCTCCTTTCAGAGGCCTTTTGGGGGAAATACCTGACAGTCTCAAGAACAGGAATCCATGTCATCGTGTTTCCCTCTCAGCTCTGGGGACTTAGAAATTGTGAGGTGCGCTGTGGCCTGCCTCCTAGTTACCCATTTCCACGTGTCATTTTACTCTCCCTTCTCCCCGCTTGCTTTGTTTGTTATTTTAAAATGCTACTGAAATGTACATACAACTCTGCAAGCTGGTTCTCAAATCCTTTCTTTTTTGGAACAAGACGAAGGAGTGCTGCAAAAGAAATCATCATATTGGAATTTTCAGGCCATTTCCATGGTTTGTGGTGGCCAGCTATGCGAAATTGAGCCTGTTCCAGTAAATCTGGAATGAATTGACACCCTCTCCACAGAGTGTGGATCTGTGTGTACACACGCACACACACACACACACACGTGCACATGTGAAGAATTCCTGTCTTGCTCCAGACACTGGCATTGGCAGTGAAATAGCAATTCCAAACCCAGAGCTCCCACTCAGGCCTTGCTGCCCAGGCCCCCTGCAGGGCGGAGGTATAGGGAGTGGACAGCTGGAGGCTGGCGCCAGTGAACCAGAGACGCTGCTGCTGATGTTGATGATGGTGGATCTGGGACCGCCCGGCCACCACCTCCCACCAGGGCTCTTCAATCAGAGCTCATCTTCTAGGTTTTCAGGTCATGCCCTACATTTTCTCCCCCCATCTTCACATGGGGAGCCCTGGGTGGGGCTGGCTGCCACAGATCCCAGTCAAGCCCACAGATTCCAGTTCCTAATGGGTGTAAAGGGAGGCAGGGGGGTGGGGAGAGGAGAGAGTCTCAGTAAAAATGGGGGAAGAGCCCCTCAGCTTTTCTCACCTCAGGACTATCCACTGGCCTTGTCTTCAGAGCATCCATCACAGACCTCATTTCACATTTTTTAGGAGGCTGTTTGATAAATTTGTTTTTTTTAAGAGACAGAGTCTCACTTTGTCACCCTCAGTAGAGTGCTGTGGCATCACAACTCACAGCAACCTCCAACTCCTGGGCTTAAGTGATTCTCTTGCCTCAGCCTCCTGAGTAGCTGGGACTACAGGCGCTTGCCACAATGCCCAGCTATTTTTTGTTGCAGTTTGGCCAGGGCCAGGCTTGAACCCGCCACCCTTGCTATATAGGGTTGGCGCCCTACTCACTGAGCCATAGGCACCACCCTAATAAATCTGTTTTTATTCATCTAAGAACCCACAGCTTTGCCCAGGGCAATACTATTTGTTTAAGGAATGAATAAACATGGCTTGATGCCTGTAGCTCAAGTGGCTAAGGCACTAGCAACATACCTGGATTCAGGTTTGAATCCAGCCTGGGACTGCCAAACAAAGACAACTACAACTAAAAAACAGCCAGGTGTTGTGGCAGGTGCCTGTAGTCCCAGCTACTTGGGAGGCTGAGGCAAGAGAATCAGTTAAGCCCAGGAGTTGGAGGTTGCTGTGGGCTGTGATGCCACGGCACTCTACCCAGGGTGACAGCTTGAGGCTCTATCTCAAAAAGAAAAAAAAAGGAATGAATAACCGAAAGGTTTTCCTGCTCCCTCCCTGCACAGAGGCTGTGAGAACAAGCTCCAAGGACCACCCTTGGGCGGGGAGCAGGACTGGGTAGGGGTGGCCTTGTCTGGGAAGAGATGCCATCTAGGAAGGAGGGAGCCTGGGTCCTTCTTCAGAATGATGTTCGTGACTCCATCCTAAGGGATGAGTGCCCACGAGGCCCCAGTGGCCATTGCAGGGATCTAAATTTTGATCTGAATAACCAGGGATCTAAAATTTTAAGGACAGTGAATAATTTGAAGGCTCGTCTAGGTTCTTTGTGTTTGTTATTTTGCCTCTGGAGCTAGTTCTCTGGGGCAGTTAGCAGTGAGACCTTGTAAAAGAGTGACCTGTGTGCTTGTGTTTGGGGCTGGAGTGGAAGGCAAAGCCCAAGGAAACTACAGCTCAGGCCAGAGGGGGTAAGCCCACTAGTGCCGTCTCTGTGCCAAATGGGAAAACAGAGGCTCAGAAAGGGTGAGGGTCATGGGCAGTCAGGACTAGAATCCATTCCTCAAGGTAAAACAATATTAAAATAATATTGAAAAAATAACTTCACTTTAAAAACTATGTATAAAATACATGAACATACTCACATCACAAAGAAATGGCAACCATTCCTGAAATACCTGTAGAAAAAAGGGTAAGACTTCTCTTTGGCCCCCTCCCCCAGTGGCCACTGTTGGAAACTGGCCGTGTCTCTCCCCTCATCTCCCCTGTATCAGATTAAGTATATAGGCTTATGAGTAGTTTTGTTTGATCTTCTACATCAGTTGAGGCAGATATGATAATATTGTTTGGAAATTGCTGTTTAAACATTTTATAATATATGTTGGAGATCTTTCTGGATTTGTGCATCCTGTGTTGCCCCATTCTTTTTCCTGGCTTCATGGCACTGCATGGTACAGATGGTTCCATAACTGATCTAGCCAACCCCCTATAGATGGAATTTTCTTCCCTTTTTTTTCTTTCTCTCTTTTTTTGTAGACAGAGTCTCACCCTGTCACCCTGGGTAGAATGCTGTGGCGTTACAACACTCGGCTAGTTTTTTCTATTTGTAGCAGAGACAGGGTGTCACTCTTGCTCAGGTTGGTCTTGAACTCCTGAGCTCAAGGGATCCATCTGCTTCAGCCTCCCAGAGTGCTAGGATTATAGGCCAGAGCCATCGTGCCTGGTCTGGACTTTCTTTCTTTCCTTGATAATGCTTTGCTTTCACAAAAGGTGCTGCAATAAATATCCTCATATACACCTTCATCCCTGCTTCCCTGCATACCCAAGGGGAAACAGAGGCCCAGAAAGGGCAGTCAGGACTAGAATCCATTCCTCAAGGTAAAGTAATATTAAAATCACGTGGAAAAATAATTTTGATTTTATTATTATATATAAAATTCATGAATATACTCATATTGCAAAGAAACGGCAAGCATTCCTGAAATAGAGATCTATTCCAAAAAGTGGAATTGTGATTTTGATGGAGGTTTCCAGATTTTCCTTCATTAGAGGTAACCTAATGAACGGAAGCATATTCCACTCCAACACTGACCCCACATAGCTGGTTAGAAATGAGGGTGGAACCGTGGCTCCATACATGACTGCTGGCCAGGCTTGCTGCCCACTGGCTGGGGGAGGCTTTGAATCCCGCTGGGAGCTCAATGGCAAGAGAGGGATAAATCTGCTGTGGTTAATCCCTGAAAAAAAATCACCCATCCAGTGCTGTACAGTCTACAGAGCATATTTCTGTGCACGATCAATCCCATTTAACCCTATTGAATGAGGAAGGGTGGTGTTCCTTTTTGGTTTTTTTTTTTTGAGACAGAGTCTAACTCGGTCACCCTAGATAGAATGCCGTGGCATTATCGGAGCTCACAGCAACCTCAAACTCATGGGTTCAAGAGATCCTTTCACCTCAGCCTCCTGAGTAGCTGGGACTACAGGCACCCTCTACAGTGCCCCACTAGTTTTTCTATTTTTAGTAGAGACAGGGACCCACTCTTGCTCATGCTGGTTTCAAATTCCTGAGCTCAAGTGATCTACTCGCCTCAGCCTCCCAGAGTGCTACGATTACATGTATGAGCCACCATACCCAGCCTGTTTCTTGATGTCCTAATTTAAGATCACGCTCATTCCTACCACATGAAGCTATGAAGATCGCCTCTAAGATGCCCCCTCAACCACGCTCCTGGTATTCATGCCCTATCTAATCCTCCCCCCTTGAATGTGGGCTAGACCTAGTGACTCACTTCCGAGGAACAGAATATAGCAACAATGAAGGGTTGTCACTTCCAGGATTAGGTAGCCAAGGATTGTGTGGCTTCCACAGTGCTTTCCCTCTCCTGCCCGCTTGTCCTGAGGGAAGCCAGTTGCTGTGCCATGAGCTGCCCTGTAGAGTGGCCCATGTGCTGAGGAACTGATGTCTCCAGCCCAGAGCCAACAAGGCCCTGAGTGAGACCTGCCAACAGCCTTGTGAGTGAATTTGGAAGTATATCCTCTTCCAGTCAGGGTTTGAGATGACTGCAGGCTCACCCACACCTGGATTACAGCCTTGTGAGAGACCCCAAGCCAGAGGCACCCAGCAAAGGCAGCTCTGGATTCCTGACATGCAGGAGATCATCAATGCTTGTTATTAAAAAATGTCACTAAATTTGAGGGTAATTTAAGTCAGCAATAGGTAGTTAAAATATATTCTGTGTACCACATCTTCCTATGGCTGAGTAGTGGGGCTGTGTTTAAACTTCCCATTAATACAAAATTCACTTTAGTGAACATCTTCCTGTCCAGCAAGCCTTTTCTGAATTTAGTATTATTTTCTAAGGGTGACCCCAAGAGGGAGCTGATTGAAGTCAAGATTCTAACATGTATGATTTTTTGTAAACATCCCCAAATTATTGTCCATCAAGGACAGGGACTTGACCAAACTGAGCTACCAGGAGTGTCTGGGTCCCCATTTCTGTACACCATTGGCCATAACCTTTCTTTCTTTCTTTCTTTTTTTTTTTTTTTTTTTTGAGGCAGAGCCTCAAGCTGTCCCCCTGGGTAGAGTGCCTTAGCATCACAGCTCACAGCAACCTCCAGCTCCTAGGCTCAAGCGAGTTTCCTTCCTCAGCCTCCCAAGTAGCTGGGACCATAGGTGCTCCCCACAATGCCTGGCTATTTTTTGGTTGCAGCTGTCATTGTTGTTTGGTGGGCCCAGGCTGACCCACCACCTTAGGTGTATGTGGCTGGTGCCTTAGCCACTTGAGCCACAGGCGCCGAGCCCAGAACCTTTCTTAAGCTCTGTGACCATTGTTCTCTCCAATAGTGATCAGGTAATGATAGTACTTTTCCTGCCTACCTCTCAGGGTTGAAATAAAAACCACGTAAGTGAAAGGTTTCCTGGAGGTTGCATAGTGCTCTATAAGGTGGGGTGATGGTATAAGCTCAAAATCTCAGAGCTCAGCTTATCCCAACCCATCCCATTTCATAGCAGACAAAGCAAGGGCTCAGAGATGTCCAGGCCCCACTCAGGCCCACGCAGTAACTCACAGCAGGCACAAAATAATCAGGTCTTTTTCTTCCTTGGGTAGCTTTCTTCTCTCTGACCCACATAGCCTCCCTGCTTGACTGCTTTCTCTGAACCAAAGCAAAACCTCAGCCTTCTTTTTCAACCCCTGAGGACTCAGAAAATCCTTTGCATTTCAGGAAGAGCTAGATTCCCCCTCCCTTTGCTGACCTAGCCACCCAACAATCCACCCTCAGTTCCACCTAAGGCCAGCAAACTGCTCCGTGGGTCTTATCTAGCTCAGTCCCGCAGCCCATCAGGGTAGGCTGGCCTTGTAGCCCACCTCCTCCTTCTCTCTCCAGGGCCCTCTCTTGGATCACAAACCCCAGCTCAGGCTATGTCCATCCCCCTACCACTGTGGCCAAGAAAACAGGAAGCATCTGAGTCACCCATTGTCCCCCTGGGCTTTGGCTGTCTGGGCCCAAGTTCTGGAGTCAGAGAAGGACAGGAGGTAAGAGGCTGGCCCCACAGAGGTCAAGACTGTCTTGTGGGCTCTCTCTAGCTTTGGGACTCCAGACAGGGAGTAGAACCTCCCTTTGATTCTTCTTTGGACAGGAGAGAGAGAGACAGCCCTGCCTTGGGATTTGGGATTCTGGAGTCGGCTCTGCTGCCTATTGGCTGAGGGCCCGGGGCTTGTCTGGTGGTTCTCAATTTTGGTTGTACATTAGTGTCACCTGGGAGCTATCAAACTGCTGACACCTGAGCTCCACCCACAACCGTTCAAATTTAATTTTTAAAATTTCCCCAGGTGCTTCCAAAGTGCAGCCAGGCTTGAGAACTGCTGGGCTGCTCATCAGTCTCCGTGAGCCTCAGTCTCTCCCCTGTCAAAGGGGGCTAATGATGCCTGCCTTCCGCAGTGGCGAGGAACAGGGAGAACCTGGGTGTGTTCAGGCCGAACAGTGTAAACACTAGTGCATGTCCCCCGTGGGAGGGCCTGGACAGAAGTGGGGTGCCCTCAGGGTTCCCTTGGTCCTTAGAACCCAGGTCAGACTCCAGTGGTGGGTCATTGCCAGGGTGCTGACCCTCTGGCCATCCTCCACAGCATTGGGCACTGAACAGAGGAAATTCAAGGCAAGAACGGCAGGTGGCAGTCGGCTCAGGCCCAGCAGAGCTCTGAGCAATGCAGGGCCCAGTGACTGGAAATACAAGGCAGCGGGACGAAGTGTTCCAAGAGAGACAGAGTAGGAGAAAGAGATGGCTGTGGCCAGAGGGAGGCAGGCTTCCTGTGGAAATGGGAGAGTAAGTGTCCTTCCCAGGGCCCCAGTGGGTTGAGGAGTTCCAGGATGAGGGGACTGCAGGAGCAAAGGCACAGACAGGAAAGTGCGGCCAGGACTTCTCAGGGAGCTGTGAATGGAGGAGAGGGGCAGGCAGGGGGCCAATGTCTGAAGGCCAGCACTCTCTGCCAGCCCCTTTCCCCGGAGTAAACATTGGAGTACAGACTATGTGATTTATTTATGAGAAGTAACAAGCACATTTGTTTTATAGTGTGAGCTGGAAATTCCATATCTGGAGTGCTGCTGGGTCTGTTCTTGGTGTCTGTGGTCTCAGCTGTCCCTTGGATATGTTGTCCTGTCACCTGCCTGCTTGGTTATCTTGGTTGTAAGATGGTAATCACCATTACCTTTAGAAATTGCCTGAGGCCCTGGGCAGGATGGCTCATGCCTATAATCCTAGCACTTTGGGAGGCCTGGGGGGTGGATTGTTTTAGATCAGGAGTGACACCAGCCTGAGCAAGAGTGAGACCCTGTCTCTACTAAAAAAAGAAAAACTGAGGCAAGAGGATCACATGAGCCCAAGAGTTGGAGGTTGTGGTGAACTATGATGATGCCATGCACTCTACCCAAGACGACGGAGTGAGACTGTCTCAAAAAAATAAATAAATAAAATAAAAATAAAAAAGAATAATTACTTGAGTCCTACAAGATGTCTTCTTCTTTCAGTTAGGACTTCAGTTAGCTCCAGGCAGGTATATGGGGGCACTAGTAATCCAAGAGCACCTTGATCCATTTTCAAAGCTTGAGGCTTTCTGGCCTACCCAGGTAATTCAAAGCCAGAGTAAAGTACTTGCAAGGACCAGCTTGCTCCTGGGGTGTTCCTACTCTTAGTGTGCACATTGCCCAAGTGTGGAGCATTTTCCTAGTTCTCCAACTTAAGTTTTGTTCCTTGACCCCCCTGAGAGCCCCCAGAGGCTCTGCTCAGCTTCTTGGGCTTGGTAAGCTCTGCCACAGCAGAAGTGGCTCCCAGGGCTGGGCTCACTGATAGGGCAATTTCTTCTTATCTTATTAGCTCTTTGATGCTTTTAAGGTAATTTTAGGCTCAGTGAGGTGGCTCATGCCTGTAATCCTAACACTTTGGGAGACTGAGGAGGGAGAAGCACTGGAGGCTGGGAGTTTGAGATCTACCTGGGCAATATAGTGAGACCATCTCTACACAAAGGAAAAAAAAAATTAACTGGGTGTGGTGGTGCTTACCTATAGTCCCAGCTACTCAGGAGGCTGAGGCAAGAGAATTGCTTGAGCCCGAGAGTTTGAGGTTACTGTGAGCTAAGATGCCAGGGGTGCTCTACTGAGGATGACCAAGTAAGACTGTCTCAAAAAAAAAAAAAAAAAAAAACGAAAGAAAGAAAGAAAGAAAGAAAGAAAAAAGGTATTTAGGCAGGGCGTGGTGGCTCACATCTGTAATCTTAGCACTCTGGGAGGCCAAGACTAGTGGATCACCTAAGTTCAGGAGTTGGAGACCAGCTTGAGCAAGATCGAGATCCTGTCTCTGCTAAAAATAGAAAAAAGTACCTGGGCATTATGAAGGTGCCTATTGTCCCAGGTACTTGGGGGGCTAGGCAAGAGAGTTTGAGGCTGTGAGCTATGACGCCAGGGTAGTCTACCTAGGGCAACAGAATCACCAAAAAAATAAAAAGGTTATTTAATATATTGTGGCAAGTTAAGTTGCTTTCAGGTGGAAGATTGGTCTGAATAACTAAACCTGCCTTTATTAAAAGTAGAGGTCCTCTCCAATTGAGTTTTAACATTACAGTGTTTCTGCTTAATTTTTTAATCTTATAATTGCTTGAGCCCAAGAGTTTGAGGTTGCTGTGAGCTATGACACCACCAGGGCACTCTTTTTCTTTTAATGAAAATATTATCCAACAAAATATACTTATTTTCCTTTTCTGTTTTCTTTGAGACAGAGTCTTGCTCTGTCGCTAGAGTACTAATACATAAATGTAATTTTTCTTTTAACTTTAAGATTTCTGGATTCAATGAGATCTTGAGATATGTAAATATCCATTCCATTGAACTTTACGGAATTTAGAATGCCTGCAACAATAAAAGTACTGACTTAACCAAATTTAAGGCTGTCTACAAAGTTCTATTCACCCAGACACTCCACTGACAATGTGGGGTCGCCTTCCTCCCATTCCCCATCCTGGGTTGCTGTGTAAGCACTGCCGGATGGGTCATGGCTTCCCAAAACCATTCTTCCCACTTCGACCATGTTCACAGCCAACAGCGGACAGCTCTGGGTTCTTGGAAGGTGGCATCAGGAGCTACAGGGCTTCTTGATGATATTTAGGTGCCAGAGGACAGTTGCAGAAGTCAGTTCTATAACCACTTTATGAGACAGATCCCCTCCATCATCCTTCAAACACTCCTCCACCACCGTGCTGAGGGCCTCAGTGAAAGTGAGGCTGGGTCTCCAGCCCCACAGAGCTCACGCTATGATAATCGTGATAGAGTCAATTCAGCAGATTGTCCTTCCAGCACTGAGGGAAGGGGGGTAGTGGTAGAGGGGACAGTCAGGGAGGCTCAGAACACATGTGCTGATGAGTCCTAGAATATTCGTGAGGGCAGCACACCAAACTGATCCTTCCATCAGTTCAGGCGCAGACAGGTGGGGGTTCAAACCCAACCATGTCTTGTGATCTCAGTTTCCTCATCTGAATAATGTTATTCACACTAGAACCTTCCTTCCACAGGAAGGCATCAGAGGGCAGCCTACATTTAGAAGGCTGACTGCTGACCTCAGAGGGTAAGCTGGGCACCAGCCAGTGAAGCCACTGGGGGTCTGAGCCCACTCACCTTTAAGGAAGCCCCCTTCCCTAAGTCCTCTTCCCTTCTTTTTTTTTTTTTTGAGACAGAGCCTCAAGCTGTCCCCCTGGGTAGAGTGCTGTGGCATCACAGCTCACAGAATCCTCCAACTCCTGGGCTCAAGCGAGTCTCCTGCCTCAGCCTCCCAAGTAGCTGGGACCATAGGCACCCGCCACAACGCCTGGCTATTTTTTTTTTTTTTTTGGTTGCAGTCACCATTGTTGTTTGGCGGGCCCAGGCTGGATTCGAACCCGCCACCTTAGGTGTATGTGGCTGGTGCCTTAGCCACTTGAGCCACAGGTGCCGAGCCAGTCCTCTTCCCTTCTTATATGGAATATTGTGGGTACCCCTTTACCTGAAATGAGATGTTATAACTAATCCACAGACATAATTAAAAGTAAATATGCTTTCATAATTGTAATATAAAAGAGAAATAAAAAGAAAATTATTGCTTATAAAATAAAACGTACTTCAGTCTGTAAATGTTTGAGCGTCACTACATCTGAAAGACTCTGTAATGATTAATCACGCCCAGCTTTAGCTATAAATAGAAACACTGAGAATGTGACAAGTGAGATCTGGTGAGTCAAGCACCTATTATGATTTTCTGAAAGAGGAACAGTTCTTTAAATTTAAAACTAAGAAAAATGCATGCATGTAAACTACATTTACCACTAGTTGCGTTCCTAGAAAATTCAGTGCATGTTTTAAAAACCACATAACAAAATACTTTGTGTTTGTATGTGAGACAGAGTTGTATTCTAGATTTGCAGACTTATAAACAGGGTTTTTTACCCATATGCGACTAGGGATAGTTTGTGATTGCAGAAGCATCCTCTGCCCTCCCCACCCCATCCCGGTGACAGCAATCACACATACGCACAACTTCATAAAACATGTCCCAGGGCTTGGTGCCTATAGCTTAGTGGCTAGGGCGCTGGCCACATACACCGGGGCTGGTGGGTTCCAACCGGGCCCAGGCCTGCCAAATAGCAATGACAACTAAACAAAAAAATAGGTGGGTGTTGTGGAGGGAGCCTGCAGTCCCAGCTACTTGGGGGGCTGAGGCAAGGGAATCGCTTAAGCCCAAGAGTTGGAGGTTGCTGCGAGCTGTGACATCACAGTACTCTACCAAGGGTGACAAAGTAAGACTCTGTCTCAAAAAGGAAAAAAAAAAAAAACACATCCCAGGTTAGCATCTGTTCTCCTCAGACCAGCAGGAGGCAGGGGAGGGGGCCCACAGGGACCTTAGAGCTCCTGGCTTCTAGCTTAGCCACCTGCATTGCAGCCTGGACCTACCTGCTCCCAGCTCACAGGCACGCCCCTGGAGCTAGCACCTGCGTCTGTGCCCACAGATGGAGGGCTGGGAGCATTGGGTGGGAGGAGGGAAGCAAAGGTCACAGGGTTGGCTCAGCCTCTGGGTTCTCGCCCTCCAGGGCTCTCTGCCTGGAGCGCGTGAGTTGCTGACAGGTTGTGATGGAGGGGGACACGCTGCTCTGATGTCTCCCATGGGGTTTGCTGCCAGGCAGGTTAGAGCGCAGTCGGGATGGCTATACCTCTTCCTCAGGTGGCACACCCACTATGGCAGGGGTACGAAGGGCTGGCCATCTCAGTCTCTGTCAGGACACTTCGGAAGAGCACCTTTGCCTGGAGCTCCCTGGAGGGCTGGCTGTGGTGGCAGCAGGCCTAGAATGTGGCTCTCCCTCTCCCCCTGCCCACGCCTGCTTGGTCCCTTCCCTTTCACAGAAGTTGAGCCCAAGGGCCCTTCTTAGTAAGCACCCTGCAGCCTAAACTCCATTGCAGAATCTGCTTCCCAGAGAACCTAGCCTGTGACACATGGCATTAGCCAGTGTTGGTGAATTGTGTGACCCTACTTCTAGAAGACGAGCCCAGGAAGAGGGGGCTCATTCCTGCTGGGGGCAGGCCTTTGAGAGGCCCCCTGGAGAGGCTGGGATTGGGGCTGCCTTGAAGGACATGGTAGGGCTGTAACAGACTGAGACTGGGAGGAGAAGAAGGTCAATCCAGTTGGCCCCTGTCATCCTCTTTGTAAGGATGTGCCTTTGTGGTAGCCACTGTATGCACTCAGTTCACAAGAGCAGGGGAGTGGTAAAGTCCTGGGCATGAGGGACTGTAATGGAACTTGGGGCTAGAGTGGGAGAGGAAATCAACTTTATTTAGAGGACAGTGGGGAGCCACTGAAGGTTTTAGGGTGGGGAGAAGTGCCACAGGATAGGCATTTTCAGAAAGCTCTCTGTACAAATCTATGCTGGATTAAGAGTTTTAGTGGCTCATGACTATAATCCTGGCACTTTGGGAGGCCAAGGTAGGAGGATTGATAGAGGCCAGGAGTTTGAAACCAGACTTGGCAACATAGTGAGATCCTATTTCTACAAAAAAAAAAAAAAAATGGTTTAAATTAGTGAGGCATGGCGCCCCGTGGCCATACCCTAGCTATTCAGTAGGATCTCTTGAACCCAGCAGTTCAAGGTTGCAGTGAGCTATGTTCATGGGAGCCAGAACAAGACCTCGTGTCTTAAAAACAAAACAAAACACACACAAAAGTTTGAAGCTATTGTTGACTTCTGGGTGAGAGGGCTTGAGGCCTGCCCAGAGCACTGCCATAGGAATACAGAAGAGAAAGTCAGAAGTGGAAAGCACTGAACAAGGACAGGAGATAGCTCCCCTTTGTCCTGGATTGGCTTGGGGACACAGCAGACCTGGGGACTCCAACTTCTCTCAGGGGTCTGCCTGAGGGGAGGGGCCAGAAGAGCACAGGCTGGATATTAGGGTAACATAGCTGGACCACCCAACGCACGCACTGTGTCAGTTTAACCCAACAGCAGCCTAATCTTCACCCTCACAACAGGCCAGTGCAGGCATGGCTGGGTGGCAGTGTGGAGTGCGGTCTCTTCTCCATGCTGACTCAGGGACCCAAGCTCCTTCCAGTTGCGGCACCATGAGTCTCCACAAGCCATCGTGTTCTGCATGTTCTGTGTGTGGATGGGGAGAGAGGAGAACACTCACTTCTTGACTGCCTTGATCAGAGAGGACATGTGTCACTTCTGCTCGCTGAACCTTGGTGAGAGCTAGCCACTTGGCCATGCCCAGGTGCAGGGGGGGCTGGGTAATGAAGTCCTTGGCTAGGCAGGTGTGTCCCAATGATGACTCCTCACTGAGGAAGGAGCACAGGGTTTGGTGACAGGCAGCCACATGTGTCACAGTGGGGCCTGGACTCTTCCTGTTACCTCCTGGTAGGAAATGCCCTCAGGCCTTAGCAGCCTTCTGAGAACAGGTGGAAACCAAGAAATGAGGGAACCTTGAGTTGCCCCGTGGGTAGGACTGCCCATGATAGACAGATGGCTGTGGAGTGTGAGCCACAAATACGTAATGACATGCACTGTGTGCTCTGCGTCATGGACAAAGATCGTATTCGTTTCTGTTGCTGCAGAGCAAATGATCCCAGGTTTGACAGTTTCTTTTCTTTTCTTTTTTTTTTTTTTATGAGACGGAGCCTCAAGCTATCCACCTGGGTAGAGTGCCATGGCATCACAGCTCATAGCAACCTCCAACTCCTGGGCTCAAGCGAGTCTCCTGCCTCCGCCTCCCAAGTAGCTGGGACCA
>CAUYQV010098629.1:0-36035 GCA_963574575.1 Galagoides demidoff | reverse complement strand
TAGTCTCCCTGGGAGATTACACAGTCATCTGACCACATCTCCTTTATTCTTTTTTTTTTTTTTTTTTTGAGACAAAGCCTCAGGCTGTCACCCTGGGTAGAGTGCCGTACCATCACAGCTCACAGCAACCTCCAACTCCTGGGCTCTAGCGATTCTCCTGCCTCTGCCTCCCAAGTAGCTGGGACCACAGGCGCCCGCCACAACGCCCCGCCATTTTCTGGTTGCAGCCATCATTGTTGTTTGGCGGGCCCAGGCTGGATTCAAACCCGCCACCTTAGGTGTATGTGGCTGGCGCCTTAGCCGATTGAGCCACAGGCGCCGAGCCTTAAGAACCCTTTTTAATAGGGCAGTGTATTACAAATGAAAAGTGTTTTAATGTCTCTTTTGCAAGTGTGCTTTAATATTTTTCTTACATATTGTGCAGTTGCCTGATTGCACCCTTTAATTCTCATTCTTGGCTTAAGAAATTTTAATGTTCTACATTATGTTTCCAAGCACTGGGAAAATAATAGCAGGGAACAGCCCCAGAAACAATTTCTGTCCTTCCTGTTGATGAGACTCAGAAAAATAATCAAATAAATAAATTGAAGTATGCATACATCAGATGATAAGAGAAATAAAGAAAAATAAAGTGGCTGTGAGACTTAGGAAGTGATAGGGCAGCAAGAGCTTTCCTTTTGATAAGAAGTCACAGAAGGCCTCACTAGGCTTGTGAACTAAAAGAGAAGGTCTGAAGGAAACAAGGTTGACAACTACGTGAGTATGTGGAGGTTATTACAGCAGGAAGAGGGAACAGCCAATGCCGAGGTTCTATTTGGCATGTTGCAAGGACAGTAAGAAGGCCACTTGGATGACAGGAATCAGGGAAGATTGATGGAGCATAACAAGGGGCCAAACAAGAAGCGGAGGGAAACTTGCGGGTTTAGGAGCACTTTGGTTTTCACTCTTTATGTAAAATGGTGGAAAGGTGCTGGTTTTGCTGACAGTAAAACCAAAGAGGGGATTCAGAGAGCACAGTTAGGGAAAACAGAGAGGGGATTCAGAGAGCAGAGTTAGGGAAATCAGACAGGGGATTCAGAGAGCAGAGTTAGGGAAATCAGAGAGGGGATTCAGAGAGCAGAGTTAGGAAGCTGTCACCTGTGTCCACGGGACTGTGTGTCAAGAGGAAGACAAATCTTAAATAGGTTTTGAAGCGAGAGATAACAATATGTGCTTCTGGATTTAATGTTGGTAAGAGAAAAAGAAAGAAGTGGGGACTATTTTCAAGGTTTTAAGTCTGAAAAGATGAAAAAGTAGAGTTGCCCTTTGTTGGATGTGGGAGAAGTTGTGTGTGTGTGCGTGTGATGATAGCAGTATGTATGTGTTGGGTGATGGGGAAATTGTATTTTGATAAGTTTGAAATAATAACTAGATATTATAATCTGTAATATAGACTACTACCCTTCTTCACCCCATGCACACTTTATTGTCAGGTTCCTTTGATTCCATGTTTGTAATCCCTCTGGGACCCATCCCTCTTCCTTATTCTCATTGATTAGCATTACTCTTCTATCCTTTTTTTGCTGAGTTCTTAAAAATAACATCTACCTCTTGTCTCTGCTGTTCATTGCTACTCTATCCAGTGCCCCTTAAGAACTGCAATCAGATTAACACCTTTGAAATCCAGTAGTGACTATGTGGTTGTTCATGGCAGAGTCCTCAAAGATTTCCCCTCTCTTACCCATTCTCTACCTGGCATGCAAGGTGTAAAAAAATTCTGACCCCAGCTTTTAATACTTTAAATTCCTTTGCCATCGCAAATTACAATTATATAAATTGCACTCTTCCTTATGACAAGAATGACTGATTTCCTCCTTACTCTTCAAACTCTCTTTTTATTTTTTAAAATAATTATTTTCCCCTATAAATTTCCGATTGTATCTTTCTTTACAAAGTTACCAGAAAGATCTTGTTGGCTAGAAGAGAGAATCCATTCAGGTAGAGATAAACCCTTTTAGGGTAAAAGTATACAAATTGCTGTGTAACATTATAGCAGATCCTGGCTTTTAAGACAAGAGCAATCCTACCATTGTTATTGGCACCACTTAAATTCTTAAAGTATGGATTCATTTGTCTTTTGAATGGAAGAAATGAAATTGCTTACAATATCAACAAGAAGGGATTACTTTCATACTCCTGAAAGACATTCTAATCCTACACACGACGACCTCTTATCGGTGGTAGGGTGTTGTATGTGTTAGATAAATTTTCATACTGATTATGTAGAAGTATAGAAGGTCCTCCAATGATGTTATTTGGTTCAACATCAATTTTTTTTTTTTTTATAATATTGATGAGCCAAAAGATTGTTTCCCTTCTGTGGTCGCTGTGTGGCGTTTGCAGGTTCTTCTCCTGTCCACATATCAAAGCTGTGCCCATTAGGTCAATTGACAAGCCTAGTGATCCCAGGTGGGTGTGGATGTGACTGACCCTGTGATGGGATGACAGCTGGAGGATGGCCGCTATCCTTCCTCTGACCGGGAGCTTCCTGGATGGACTCCAGCCACCCAGGACCTTGTCCTGGAAAAAGTGGGGAAACAATTTATCTTGCTTGTATTTATTAATAATTATTGAATATATATATAGCTCATATTTATTGCAGTGTTTAATATTAGAAGTGTTTTATTTTTCTTATCTGGAAGTTTGGTTATTTATTTATTTATTTTACCAAAAATATGTTGTAGGAACTTAACCCTTGTTTATTGCAATTAGCCTCTGGTAAATTTGGTTTTGTGGTCATTGCATTTAAACTCACAGTTTCCAAGAACCCATTGAGCAGTCTAAATAAGGACTTACTGAATATCTAATTGGGGCAAGTCATTTTCCTTAGGTATTAGGCCCATTGTTACAGGGACCACAAACTTAGATGTTCACAGGAATGACCTTTTATCATGAGAATTATTTTAAAATTTCTATTCTTATCACCAAAGGCTTAGTCTATAAGGATAAAAAAAAATCAATATCCCATTTAGGGCTGATGAAAGACAAGATAGATGGTATATTTGGTGTAGTTGGGGGTAGAGGAAGAAGGAAGGTGATTGTGTCGATTCTGAGAGTAAAAATAGTGCATGTCCAGCCATGTTAAATATGGTTGGGACTGAATTTGAAGAAGCATATAACCTTTGAATAAGAATTCAATTTAAACTGAAAAGTACCACAATTCTAGGAATGACTGAGATTAAATTTATGGATAGATATCAAATAATTTTATTTAGAAACTAACTCAGATAAGAATTGCCTGTAAAGGGCTTTGCAAAAGCTTTACTCCTTCTGGCCATAACTTGTGGTCAGACAGGCTTACAGGTTCCTGCTATCCTATTTATTTAGAGCACCTTTGTGGGTATTTGCTTGATTTGTAGCATAGCTGGAAACACTTAAGGAATGCTCTGGAGGCTTCCATTCCAACAACAGGACTCTTCATCCTGTTTCTATTTTTACAGAAACAAGTGTTCTTAAACTCAAGAAAAAACAATATGTGTTTGAGCACTTAATAGACTCACATTGGCTGTCAAATATTTAAATGTGCGGCAAAGAATACCAGATGCATCTGACTTTGAGTTTTGGGGAACTTGGGCTCAGGTGTAGCTCCTCCAGTGGGGGTAGGTAGACCACCTGGTCTCAGATAGTACATTGTCAAGAAAGTGCTCCCCACGCCATAGCTGGACAGTCACACTTATCTATACACCAATTGCTTTGCTGAAATGTAACAGAGTCAAAACTAGTGCCCATCATAATTATCAAGCTACAAGATGAATAGAAAATCACCAGTTTTATGAAATTTTGATATATAGTAAGACTTTCAGAAAAAAAAACTATTTGAAGATTTTATTGTCACAAAGGGATGAATAAAGATCACTCATTGATCATATCAATGTCAGAAGCATAGCAAGAAATGATATCTTTTTTTCTATACCATTTTGAAAGTAGTCTTAGAGAGACAGAAGAAGGATGAAAGGAAGGAAAAAAAGAGAGAATAAGAACAACATTAACTCGCATTTAGATGATCTGTTTGGTTATACATAAATGATCCAGTCAGCAAGAGAGACATTCAAATTCAGTAGGCTCAGATCTTCATATGGCTCTGCCTGAATTTCCTGAATAGTAGACCGATGTTTAGAAAAATACATTCCATCATCAACATTCTCCTTATCCCCATTCGTTCATGTATTTATTTACTTATGCATTAAATTTTAGATAATATTTATTGATTTAGATAATAAAATTTAGATAATATTAGATAATATTTAGATAATAATAACCCAAGTGATTGGGTTAAAATGTTTGCATTTGTTGTAGTTTTGCCCCTGCACACAGGAGGTGGCCATATGCCCTTTCATTGAGCTTATTTGGTGGCCTAGGAACAAACCCACCCTCCTCCTCTCTCCCTCCTTCCCCCAACCTCAATTAAATTGAGTTTTTCTGTTGTGTGGGCGTTTATTAGTTTGTCTAAATGCTTCATGTTAGTACTGAGCACATTGAATACTTGCTTTTCCATTCTTGAGATACTTTACTAAAGAGATTGTTCTCCACCTCTATGCAGGTAATACAAAAGACATAATATTAGCCCAAATTGTTGTATTACGAGCCAAAGTATCCCAAACTGTCCTTTGTAGAAAATGAGCTCCATGGTATGCCAATATTAATAATTCTTTGTCATGAAACACATTGTAGGGAACTCAGTTGGAAACTAATATTTCACTAATGTAATGGTTGTCCAATTCTACTTCTATTATATAGCAACAGTCTAGACAGTTATTTCAGAGATAGGTTCAAATTTTACATGGCAAATGTAAGCAGCCATTGAAAAACTTACAATAATTGCATTTTTATGAAGGTAATAAAATTCTGTTACTGCAAAACAAAAACAAACATTCCTTCTTTTATTATATAGTTTAAATTCTGTTTGGTTTGGAAGTTGCTAAGAAATAGCTGACAAATTTTTATTATGTATATCTGAATTTCAGGGGAAAGTTTTCTATTTCAGAGAAATGACATTGATCTCATTGAGTATTACTGTATTAAGTAGCCAAAATTCACCCTCACTTCAATGGCATGTGCTATCTGGAGGATATGTATGTTGTCTTTGGAAATACTATCAATTGCTTTCCTGAAAACATTGACGTAAAAGCAAACTACCAGTCATCATTTTCTTTTCTTTAAGTTATTTTGTTTAAATGTTTTTGACAATGTTTGTTTAGTTCAATATAATTTGTTCTTTTTAATGTTACTTGACCACATATCTAGTTTGATCAAGCATAAACTATTATAAGTTGAAAATATTAAAATGCAGATATAGGAATAATGTAAACTTCAATACAGCTTCAAAAGAACTAGATCAATAATGATCTGAATATGCTATTTTTTAATTATCATTGCTAGTCCCCCAAACCCCAGGCCTTCACTGTCTCTGTCACTGATCTGCATTCTACAAGGCCCAGTTCAGTTGTAACTCATCAGTGAAGTTCTCAGCAACTAGGTCTGGCTTTTTAATTTTTGGATGGGTGTAATGTTATGAGTATTAAAGTAATTTGTGCTTCTAAAGAAACACATGATTTGCAGATTGGAGGAGGCACTAATATATTTAATTTTTGATAGCTCCACAATTATATAATATGATCTATCTTACCAAAAATATAAGTACATCATGCACATTTATAGATGTCTGAATTTTAACTTGAAAGGAACTAACTATAAATCTGAAAATATAACATAAGTTATACATATAACTGTATGGCCAATACATTTACATAATTTCTTCAGTGTGGGTTAGAGTTATTGACCCATTGATTCTCTCAGATTGTTATTTAAAGAGAGTAATAGTTAATTTGGTCATGCAATTTTTTCTTAAACAATAAATATTTATATTTTTAGCCACCATTAAGTAGATGATCACCTAGATCAAGGATTCCCACATATGTTTGCATATTAGAATTATTTGTATACTTGGTAAAAATGCAGATACCTTATATATATTGATAACTAATGTTATTTCCATAAGTACAATGTAAGTATGCCCTAATTGATTTTTAATGTGTAAAGTTGAGAACCAGTTGCTTGGATGAGATTATAGATGGTACCTGAAGCGGTCACTGAGTGTCAGATCCCTTAGGAAGAGTAAAACCTGAAGAGGTATCAGGAATGTGCTTGAACATTTATATAAAAGGAGAATGAGCAGGCACTGGTGACTAAGAAAAAGGGCCCAGATAAGATAGAAGAAAATGACATTCAGGAGCCAAGAGAGAAGGATGTTACACATCTTTAGCATTGATGAATGCTGCTGATAATCCCTTCTAAAGGAAGGCCAACATAGATGTCATAGATGGCCCTGGGATAATAATAATGTTAGGAGCAGAAATCAGATATCAGAGGACCTATGAAGTCCAAAAATTATGTTTCAGAGTTGCCGCCATGCACGTACATTGGCAACACTGGACAAACAGCTCAGTTTGTATTCATAGCTTTGGTATATCAGGGTCTCACAGCTGGGTTCATATCGACCTGTGACAGTGTCCTGCTCAGTGGTGTTCATTATTGCTGTTGCATGGTTTTGTGTCCTATTGGGACAATGTCTGCACCTGAATTAGAGCAATGAACAAACATTAAATTTCTTTTAGAACTTGGCAAGAGTGGAAGTGAAATCAGGGATGTTTTAGTCCAAGTTTATGGGGATAATACCACAAAGAAAATGCCCATGTGCAAATGGATTAAACTTTTAATGAGGGGGAAAATGTCATAGATGAAGAAAGTTTAGGGCATCCAGTAATAAGTCCAACAAACAGAAACATTGAAAAATTCTTTGACTTCTACATCAACATCATCATCTTATTGTGAGAAGCATAGCAGACTGAGTAATCAATAGAGAAACAGGAAAATCTTAACTGAATATCTTGGCATGAGAAAGGTGTTTGCAAAAATGGTCTTCAAGGAGCTCATGAACGAAAGCAAAGTAATATTGAAGTTTGCTGAGACATTTTGGAGCGGTAAGAGGATGTTTTGGACCATGTTATCACTGGTGATGAAATGGGTGTATGTATACAACCCTGGAACAAAGCATCAAAGTGTACAATGGAAGTTAGCAAATACTCTACAACCCAAAAGTTCCATCAGTCCAAATCAAGAGTCAAAACAATGTTGCTAACCTTTTTTTGGTACCAGAGAAATTGTTCATAATGAATTAGACCAACTGGACAAATAGATAACCAAGTTGACTCTTTGGAAGTGCTGAAATGGCTGCATGAAAAAGTTAGATGACAACAACCTAAACGTCTTGCCAACAACTTATGGCTCTTGCATAGCAACAATGCACCAGCTCACATGACACTCTCTGTGGGAGAACTTTTAGCCAGTAATCAAGTGACTATATTGAAACACCCTCCTTACTCACCTGGTCTGGCCCCCAGTGACTTTTTTCTGTACTTGCCGATAAAGGAAATATTGGAGAGGAAATATTACTCAGGTTTCAGAGAGAATTTGAATCTGTTTCTGAAAAATACAATATCCACAAATGTATGCTCTGATTTGAACAGATTCACTGTTACACATTGAATTGAACATTTTGATAACAGTCAGGACCTCAAAGAAAATGCAATGACACCTATGACAGCCATACAGAAAAAGAGTTCCAAAAATCTTTTGAAGGGTGGACTGGATGTTAGTGTCAGTTCTTAGCTTCCCAAAGAAAGTACTTCAAAGGTGACCATAGTGATACACAGTAATAATGTATAAAACACTTTTTCATTTCTTTTTTTTATTATGGATTAATATGTGGGTACATAAAAATTAGGTTATACTGCTCTCATTTGTCCAAGATAAGTTTGTGAACTTAATTGACAAGTCTTTAAAAGGCAATGAATAGCAAATGTGAACAATTACCTGAAAAGACTTTTGCAAAAGGAAGAACGTGATAAAATGGTACTCAGTTGAGGAAATGGAGTTGATTCTTTAAAAGTGGTATTTTTTAAAGATAAAGATTGTTTTAGTGGAAGTAGATTAAAGGCATTCGTCAGTGAAAACAAAACTATTAATAATCATTTTTGAATGTTTGATCATTGCTAACAGGGAACTGGACACTTTACAAACATTATAAGCATTCAGTTCTTTGAACAGCATGAGATGTATATTATTATTTTCAAGTTTTAGAAAAAGGAAGCTTTGCCTTAGAGAAAATAAATGTTAAAGAATATAATTTTGGGGTGGTGCCTTCAACTCAAGGAGTAGGCTGCTGGCCCCATATGACAGGGGAGGTGGGTTCAAAGCCAGCCCTGGCCAAACAAACAAACAAACAAAAATATATATATATATATAATTTTTAAAATTACAATTATGATTCACAAAATTACAATTACAAATAAATTACAAACAATTATTGATTCACTCATCAATATGGAAATTGGTTAGATGGTACAACTGGTTCAAAGAAAATTCAAATGTTTATAGAGACCTAGACACACGTATAGAAAAGCAATGCTGATATAAACGTTACACAGATGATACGTTGACTTGCTTGCTTAGATTTGTTTTTACCAAATAGTTTTTTTTAGCAGCATAGAGGTTTTACCCCTCCCCCCAGGTGGAATTTCTATGTCTTTGGACTATGAACAAGACAGAACCTCTTTTATACCTGTCTCTCATCCCCATACACACAATATCAAACAATCAGAAGATGGTACTAAATTAACTGGAGACCTCCACTTAACTGCAGACCTTCAGTTAATATTTTTGTCTGTTTAGAATTTTCACCCAGTTATTTTCACTGTATGTGAATTGCTCAGGTTTCAGAGAGAATTTGAATCTGTTTCTGAAAAATACAATATCCACAAATGTATGCTCTGATTTGAATGGATTCACTGTTACACGTTGACTGGAGGTAGGTTTGATTTCCTCTTTTAAATTTATGTAGCGTATTTGAAAAGCAGATAGATTATTTTATTAATGCAATCTTCTAACCATAGAACTTTCGGCACTTTCAAAAGGAACACACCTAACTGAGGAGTAATGTTGCCAGGTATATTTCATGTTATTCTAATGACTCTAGAGACCTACTTTCCATAGGTTAGCGACAAAACATTCTCATAGCACTTTCTATTATGAACCTTCAAGTGAATTAAGGCATTGGACACCAGAATTCTGAATATCATGAAAGACATAAAATCTTGCATCTGTGTTATACATTTCCTATTTTGTCTCCGGTGCTTGAAAATTATTACAACAAAAATTGTTTAAAATAGCAGTTGATTACGATACCACTTAGAGAAGAAATTTAGAAGACAATTTGAAATACATAAATGCAAAAGAAAGATAGTGGAGCGCTGCAGTGTCTATGGGAATTTGAGAAAAATGATTTCTCTCTGGAGGGATGTATAGCAAAAAAGGCAGAGAGTGATAATGTGGTCAGTTAGGTATGATTTTTTTACTTAGAAGGAATTGGAAAACATATCTTAGTATCTGTGTACTCGCCTGAATTTCAAACACATAGAATAAACAAAATAATACTTCTGATAAAAGCAGCCCTGCACTATTTAATGACAAATGCTCACTTTTAAAAATGAATAATATAGTCTCTTACAGGCAAATACTGTGTCAGTCACATAAATTACAAATGAAGAACCCTAGTTAAGGTCCCAAGAAAAAGCAAATGCTGATATTGTTATCACAGGTTACCCCTTCACATAATTCTTCGGCATAGAAACAGGGAATTGAGGGCATAGTCCTGTAAGGCTGTGCTGCTAAGTTCATATTCAAAGGAACCTGAAATGATTCCTGCTAGCCCCAAAACTTGTTAATGCATTTGAGACTTTGCTAGCTTTCAAGTGTTTGATCCTTTAAATTCACCACAAGAATTACTTTTAAGTACTCATTCACATCTAATGTTGAATGGAGACAGTATGGCAAAGATCATCCTTGTCATAGCATTTCAACTTGTTTTTCTGGGTAACCCATCCCATTCGTGCCATATTCCTCATTGGACCAAAGGATACTCTATCTAGCTTTCTATATTAATTATAATAAAGGCTTACCTTTAATGTTTCGACATGCAGTGTTACAAAAGGAATCAAAGTCTTCAACAAAAGCCTTGCAAATTGTCTCAATTATCCTATATTTTTTAGATAGCTGGCATAACACATTTCTTCATGAAGGTTGTAATTTCAAGGTGTCACTATGAAAACCCAAACACAGCAGTTAGAATTGTTCTTTGTCAAGCCATTTTTTTTTCCTCCTTCAATTCACTGTATTCTTTCAAGAAATTTTTTTTGCATCAGTCTCAGTTTGGAATCTTCTACTTAATGTCTCATTTTTAATTTACAAGAAAGGCAAGTTTAACATAGTTGACATTTATTGAGCTTTTTTTGTGCCAGCCACTGCTTAGCACTTTATATAAGTAATCTTATTTAATTCTGACCGTGACGGTATGGTGTAGAATTAATATGTAAACCGATGAGAGAGAAACTGGAGTGTCAAGACTTCAAGACATTTTCCAAAGTCATATGGTTAAGAAGTTGCAGGGCTAAAACTCCTGTCATATCCGCTTGACAATAAAACGTATTTTTCTTTTAATGACGTTATTTACAATGATATAGGAGCAATGTACATCTATTATCTGGGACCCTGAACAACTTTAGTTTTATTTCTCCTATATTTTGGGCAGCCACAGTTATAAAAGTAATTTAAATTATTATAAATAATTAGTGTTTGGCATGGGTCAAGCCCAGTGGACTCTATGGAAATCAATGGTTTACATTCAGTGGTGTAAGACACAGCATCGTAGCCTCAGATCCTTGTGGGTTTGCAGTAGGAGATGGGATCCACCTTGCAACCATGCCCTTTGTTCCTGAATACAATGCAATTCAGCCCTGGAGATTTTTGTGCAGGCTTCCTCTCAATTAAACCCCATAACCACAGTGACCTCATCATTAGCCAAAGCATCTCTGTGCTCTAGTAAAATACATTTGGAATATACATCAATTAAATCTTGACGTATAACTGTATGAAAGGAATATGCTTTGGGTAGATTTGTGGAAACAGAATAATTTTCTTTGGTCCTATCTGTGAGATGGGGGAAAGGGTTGTGAATTGTTGCTGCTTGATTATAAGTAACTATTCTGTTAGGTCCATATTAATAATTTTGAGCGCAACTCACTTCGTTCTGTTCTTTATTTCCTCTAGATGTACAGTGAACCTATGATTCCTCAGTATTGTATATGAAGGAAATCACAGGAAAGGAAGGAAAACAAAAGGAAATAAAGGAGAAAAAAGTCGAGAAGAAGGAGGAAAAGGGAAAACATAGCCCAGGTTTATGATTGGAAGTAACCTTGAAACAACAAATTTAATAATACAGAGATACTGAATAGAAAGGAGGGTCAGACTTTCTTATCTGACAATGAAAGCCTATTGAAGGAATTTTATATGATTTATTTGCCTTGGAGGAAATAGTCTCCTTCTTCCTGAATTTCCTCCTTTTCTCTTTCTATCTTTCCCTAGTGAAAGAGGAGTGGGTAGCTGGAGGAACCTTACAGCTGAGAATGACAGAAACCAAAGGTCCCTATCCCGGGTATCTGCCACCCTAATTCTATCTTGCAAAGAAAGTATCAACAGACTATGGCAAGGAATAAAAGGTATTTTGAGTCTGTAGAAGATGTAGGTTTAGAAAACTGTTTCAGAAATGTCTTGATAGTCCTAGAAATTCATCTCTATTTCTTCCTCTCCCAGGTTGGAGGAGGCTCTAGGGAAAATCTTGTTTAAATGTTAAAATGTGATTCTAAATATAAGAAATTAACACTTGCTGAGTTTGCTGAGCTATAGAATCTGTAGAATATGTTTATAATTTCCAGGGAGAAAAAGGAAAGCCAACTAATGGGAAAGAGAGAATATCAGTGTTGGACTCCTATAAAAAAAATACCAGGAGTCAGGCAATTTTCACAGATTGAAAGTAAGCCACAGCTGGCTTCTCAAGCATCACCCCAAACAGCTCCTCCAGCCGGGGGAAAAGGGGCTCCCTCATATGGGTAGGTAGAACTCTGGCTGCTAGAGTTTCTGGCAGAAGAGGTAGATGAAGGTAGATGGTGGCTGTTCCCCATCACTCCCCTCATGGGCCGGAGGAAAGAGGGCACATCAGGGCGTCAGAGGTGAGAAGTGTCTGCAGCAGATACGCAGCTGAGTCCCACCTGAGAGACAAGAGTGAATTCTGCCTCTTCTTTCATGATATAGCAAACCTCTCAGACAAGGAAACTGCCTAGAGAAGTGAGGAAACTTTAGGGAGAAATTTGGGACAGTGAGTGAATAAGAACTATAGCAAACACAGATGAATTAGAATTAACGACTATAGGGAAGCCTCGGAAGGAGCCGAGTTTTGAAGATGGGGTAGTGTGGGCTGAGGTGAGCATGGGTTTGAAACTCAGTCAACAGAGTACAGAGGAGGAGAGTGTAAGTGAGATGATGGTGCCTGAATCTGAAGGAGCGTTTACCTGGCTGAAATTGTTTTAGAACAAGAATGACTAAACTATCTAAAATGACAATATTAATGCTGTATCTCACCAAGCAGAAATGAGCTTCTTAAGTAACACTGGATTCTGTTAGGGAAACCCCAGTTTTAGGTTTCATATGTAAGTTTTCTGACCTTCCAGTGAATCTGTCACATTTATATATACACACCTGTCTTTGGCTCACCTCAGCAACACACCTCCATAGTATTATTTTTCATATGAAAATGGAGAAATAATCTAAATATGTGTCTTATTCATAGATCAGATCAAAGTCTGGCTAAGTAAAATGCTAGTATATTAAAGCAGATTCTAAATTCTTAACGTCTGCCTGGTTCTTGACATTATTTTATAGAAAATATTGTCTACAAGATGCTGAAGTATATTTTCCTCTACCAGCAATCCCTAAAAGCAAATACGTTTAGATCTTTATGTTGGAATGAAGGCTAAGATCCAACAATATGCCATGGGATAACAGCAACACAAAAGGGGTCAGTGTTGACGTGGCATAATTCATAATAACACCTTGACCTATTCTCTTTAGCATCCTGTTATATTTAATGCAGTGAGGATTTGGATTCGGAAAGAACAGAGCAATCTTGCAAATATATATCAAAAGTCTTAGTTGGTCATATTTTTCTCAAGGTTCATTAAAATGTTTAATTAGAACATAGAATGAGGCAAGTAATTAAGATGCCAAGGCAGGAGAAGATTGCTACAGATAATGATTGTCCCCAGAAATGATTAATTCTCTGACTTGGTTTCTGCTTACTTTCTCACTGTGCTATACCTGGTTTCTGTATTACCAAAATGAATATGCATTTTTTGAACATTTTTGAGAAAATTGTGAGTACTGAAATTTGAATATTCTACCTAAAAGATGTTAATTGAGTACATATGCTTCAAATTTTTAATCTGTCTGCTATTGCCTACTATGCCTGAGTTAATCAAGATGAAGGAAGGTATTCTGTCTTTGACCTGTTGAGTACCTAAAAATGCAGTATGCCTCATACAAGTAATGCATGGACTTTCATTTATTTGCAGGGAAATTGGGGGAAAAAAACAGGTCCAAATATAGGAAACCTAGATGAATTCTAGAGAAGTAATGAATACAAGAAGGCTTACGGAAGGTTCCATGGTTATACTGAGGGTTGAAGTATGGGTATTGTCTGCTGATGTGAGTGGGGGTTTGGAATTGAATCAAAAAGTATGCAGGGAGGAGGACATGCAGATGTATTTGGAAAGTTGTACCTGGGCTTTCCCTTGATCTCAGATCACCAAAAAAAAAAAAAAAAAAAAAAATAGCAGGAGAGTGATAAAACATGCGGGGCTTCAAGTATCCAGTTAGTGTGTGCACACTTCATTGAATGAAAAGGGAATAATCAAGGGCAGAATAATTCCTATGTACCTTAATATCCGATGATGTAAATATAATGGGTAGAAATCAGAAAATAATAGCAGGATCAGAAGGAAGTGATAAAACAAAACAGGTGAATTTTCATGAGGTGAAAATGCAAATTAGGGTCGAGACCATGAGGTGCTATTCTTAGCAGAGCAACCTGGGTGCTCTGAGAGTTTATCCAGGGTCCAGAACCTACAGGTGAAAATTAACTCTAGAGAAAAAAAAAAAAAGCAGAAAGTCTGTAGATGTAGAGACAATTTGGAGAGTATTACTGCTTTATAATCTTGACTAGGACCTTTGAACAATAGTCTTTTTTTAACACAGACTTGTATGAACCAGTGACAGTGATTTTGGTGGGCGTTTGTAAATAAATTCTTACTTCAGTAGAGTATAAAAGAAAAGACAAGAAAAATGAAAAAAGGAACATGGTCCTGCGACTTCTTCACCTTCTTTTCCTTTCTTTTGTGCTTCATAAACTTTAATTTTCCCCTTTTCTCACTTCAAGTTAGATTAGCATTTCCTAAAAGTCTACTACTGTTTCATGAAGGTGTTAATAGGTGTTAGAAAATAAAACAAATCAAACAAAAGAATAACTACAATAATAACACCTCATGTTCAATAAAGTTGGAAAACTCGGGGGATTAAAAAACTAGCAATCCTCCGTTACTGCGATGTGCTCAATGACTGTAATAAACTACTTTGAATTTTAAAGTTGTAGTAGAGAATACGCTATGCAGCCATTCCCAAAATTATTTGAACTTCCATGGAATTTCATTTTATTATTGAATAGAACATTACATGGGGCTAGAAATTCTCAGAACATTTCTGGAAACATTAGAAACTGTCAGCTATTCCCATCACCCTTAGGAGTGAGGAACTATCATACTTATCACCCATAAATGTCACAGTACATCATGGGATGCACCCAAATGTACATTTTATTATAAGTGAAATTTGCCATTGTTATCCAAGATTATCATTTGATACATGCATGGCAGCCCATGTTGGAATTCATTTATAAATGTTCTTCAAAGATTTTCAACTACAAATACAATTGTCGTAGTAAGGCACATGCATGTTTCGATTAGGACATTCTTTGAAATTTATTTATATAAGGCAAGATCATTTTTTACCTGTAGATAATTGTACTACTGACAGTATAATATTTAACTTCTGAATGTATAATATTAAATTGTCTCTTTTTAAAAACCAAAGCTCAGAAATGATACCAGGTTTATTTTTGTTTTAAGATGTAGAATCAATAACAAAGATCTATCCTCTAATATAAAATTTTAAATAACGGTATCTTCATTTTGGCTTAACCTCAATTGTACTTCCAAATCAAAGGATACGAAATTGCAGTGAAATCAATGATTCCTTGCACAGCTGTCAGCCAAGACTTATACTATACCTAGAATTTATTCTACTGTGGCATTTTGCTAAAATTTAAAGATGTGCCTGAACATTTAGTGTATGATTACATGGTTCTCGGACATAATGAAATCCTAAAAACAAAAACAAAGCAGTTTCATTGATTTAGGACAATACATGTTAGACAAAAATAGAAGGTTAATAATTTATGTTATTTCTTACTATTAATAGAAAATTATATTTTGCATGTAAACCTTGATGTTGTTCTCTTTTTAATAAATCCGTTGCTGAATTCCAGTTTCTTATATTTTTATTTTTATGAAAAGTCCAGAATTCACAAAAGAAAGTGAATCATCAATGTCCTGGAGGAAATAAATGAAAGCACAAAGTATCTAGCAAAGAAAGTACAGTGCGTCATCACACTTGCTAAAACATTCTCTCCAAGGCAAAATAGAAGTACACAGCCATGATGCAACCAAGTCAGATTGTATAAGAAAAATCAGTACATTGTACCCTATATTTGCATGATATGTATTCATGAGCTATGTGTATATGACTTAAAATAAAATAAAAAATAAAAAATAAAAGAATGTATAAATGCCTAGAACAAATTAAATATTTTAAAATAAATGGAATACTATCTAAATTTCTCTCCTCTTTTCCTTGTCTATCCCTTTATTTGCTATAAACTTTCTCTTGTGTCATCTTTTATTTTATTCCTAGCTCTCTTCTCTAAGGTCAAAATGCATAGCATTTCCAAGTTAACTATAAGATTCTAATTAGTGCCTCATCTCATTTCAAAGCCAAATAATTTCCAAGTAATGAAAACTTAATATATTTGACAGCTTCTATTCAGAGATAGAATTGCCTCAAATTACCACTGTGTTTTTCATTAAATTTTAGTAATTAGGAGTATTCTTCAAAATGAAATTTATATATTTAAAAAGACAGCATGAGCCAGAACTTGATTACTCTAAATTCTATGATATTACAATATTTATTTGCAACCACAATGTCATAATCTCTTAAATATTATGTGATAATAAGAGATCTCAAACTGTAATTTTCCTTTGTTCTCAACATAATTTATCCAGCTTCTTTTCTCTTCTGTGAAGATCCCAGAAGTCGCTCTAGCTTTTTAAAGTCAGTTTCCGCCTCATGATGCCATTTGCATAATTTTATGAATTCTGAGTCACATCAAAATTGAACAATATTTAAGCTAACATATTAACAATTTTCAAAAGGAAAAACAACAATTGTTTTATATTGAACAATATTAAACCTTGGAAATGTCTACTCAACCATCTCATTTTATTGAAGCCAAAACTGAATTCCTAAGTGTCCGTACTGCAGATATATACTAATATTCCCAAGGTATGTTTTTCTAGAGTTCACATTGCCATCTCAGAAGATTTAGGACCAACAATGTCTTCTGTGTGGAGTCTTGTTTTTTTTTTTTTGTTTGTTTGTTTGTTTTCTTTTCTTTGCAACAGAGTCTCACTATGTTGCCCTATGTAGAGTGCTGTGGCATCACAGCTCACAGCAACCTCAAACTCCTGGGCTTAAGGATTCTCTTGCCTCAGCCTCCCAAGTAGCTGGGACTATAGGTACCCGCCACAATGCCTGGCTATTTTTGTTGTTGTTGTTGTAGTAGTTGAAGTTGTTTTTAGCAGGCCCAGGTCTGGTTCAAACTTACCAGCCCTGGTGTATGTGGCCAGATCCCTAACCACTGAGAAATGGGCCTTGAGCCTCGAGTCTTATTTTGTGTCATGCTTATCTACATCATATTTATGCATTCAGGGAAGATACATTAAGACCCCAATATATCACAGGCAATCTTCCTATTATAAATAGTTGTGAAAATATTCTACATTTAAGGAAATTACTTTTTTGTTGGGAACAAAAAGAAAAACATATGTGTATTGAAAAAGTAAGGTGGTATTTAGGGTCATAAGTGAAAAACATACACCTGCACAAACATACTCCTCTAAGGAGCTGTGATATGGGAATTATTTGTTATTGAAGTAGCCTCCTTGAGAAATGGAGGGCTAAGGTGCCCATCAGTCTATTAAATACAGATACAGATAATGAGTGTTAAAAGCACATGGAAGTACCTGCAAGTTATGTGATCTGTCTGTAATCAATGTATGAAACTTATTTTTTGATATATTGTCAAATTAATAAATACTTTTGTATTACCTCACTATTTTATGTTCAGTACAAATTATCCTAACAAACTGCCTTCTGTTTGAGTTAAATAATGTTCTATGATTCATATTTATTTTTTTAAATTTTTACTAAATCATAGCTGTGTACATTAGTGTAATCATGGGGTACAGTGTGCTGGTTTCACATACAATTTGAAATATTTTCATCAAACTGGTTAACATAGCCTTCATGGCATTTTCTTAGTTATTGCATTAAGACATTTACACTATACATTTAGAAAGATTCACATGTACCCTTGTAAGATGAACCATAGGTGTGGTCCCACCAATCACCCTCCCTCCACCCATCCATATTTATTTGTTAAATTATTCATATTTATTTGTTTATTAGACATTATTCATGAAGAATAGAATTACAAAATACTTATCTTTCAAAAAAATGTCTTGACTTTTTTCTATGACCTCTAGAATTTATCAGATGGTTAAAGAATACTCAGTATATATTAGTTTGTAGAATTCAACTGAATGCATTCAGAGAGGATCAATGCAGCAGAAAGATTGATAGAGAGAAGAGCTAATGTGTGTTTTTTTTTTAATGGAAGTATTGCATAGATAAGTTAATATTCCCACCTACCTAAAAACCTGAAACTCTGAGGAATTAAATGCTATACCAAATTATAGGAGATCTCTGTCAGTATTCTTATAGAAGAAGCAAAATGCCACAGAAGATGTATCAATAACCTAGATACATAGACACAGCTATCCTAAAGTAGGCAGTCCTTCAATTCCTTTTCATTTAAACTGATGTCTCCAAATTCGATTTTTTTGGTCAGTTATTTCTCTTTTAAGGTAAAATGAAAAAGGAAAAATTGTCAAATGGATATAAAGAAAAATTAAAGATGATGGAGAATTCACAGCTAAATAGGTTCTTGGTTCCTGAGCTTATGTACTGCATCCTGGTCATTATGGTTTTTAGGTTAAGCTGCCAAGATTCAGTGACCACAAGGCCATACATATTCTGGATAGTAAAGCTAATGGAGAGCCCCAACTTTATTTAAATTCAAGTCAATGTATCTCATAATTCTGCAAATAAAATGCAATGAATATTAAATAATTTTAGGAAAGTAACTAATTGAGATCATAACTATGACACATATGGTTGTATTGCAGCTAATTTAGGAATCCTGGAAACTGTACCTAAAAGTTGATGTACATTTTGTGAAGAAAATTTATATATTTTAGCATATTTTCAAACTCTTTATCTTAAAGACAAAAAAATAAAAACAGAAATATTAGAGTGCTTGTGAGGGTACATGACTCATGTTTTGATGGTAGCATACATTGATAGCCTCCAGGAATTCTATACTTTATCTAAGAACATTTGAAAGATAATTATAAGTAAGTCTGTATATTTATGTGTGTGTATATAATAATATATAGGTGTACATCTACTTATATATTACATAAATATTTGTATAAATATTTCCCCACACATTAAGGCACATTCCAACCTTATACACTGCTCCTTGCTCCCCACCTGAGGAAGATCTGCTTAGATGATAACCATATTGTTGGGAATAATTTTCAGAATCTTCTTTTAGGATGTTTAAGACTGTTTCTCTAAAAACTTGATACTCTTCTTAATAAAGTATCTCAGGAATGGAAAAAAAAAATCCAATGTACTCAGTACTACTGTGAAACCAATTTGCAATCTCTCACACTTGCATATGAAAAATAAAACACAAGTAGGATGAAGGAGGGAAGGGGAGGGAGAGAGGAAGGAAGAGGGTGGGTCAATAGAGGGAGGACCTCTCCTATGGAAGGGGGGGTGGGTCAATAGAGGGAGGGTTAGTAGGGGGACCACACCTATGGAGCATATTGCAAGTACAAGTTGGATCTATCAGGTGTAGAACACAAATGCCTTAATCCTGTAATTGGGTAAATGAGATGAAGACTATGTTGATTAGTAGGATATAAGCACTCCAATTTGTACAAATAATCAACACATTGAATCCCATAATGGCATAAATGTATTTATGATCTATGTACAAATGACTTAATAAAAATAAAAAAAATAAAAAAACTTGATGCTCTATTTTATGCAGTAAATAATTTTAGCACAAATATAATCTTCAATCATTTTATGCTTAAGTCTTTATTGACTATATTCTTAATACAATTTAACCAAGATATTTTAATTTCAGAAAAGAAATACATGTCAAGTTTACTTGAAACTAATTAAATTAAATGAACCGAGAGATAGAAAAATAGAATCCCATCAGAGTTCTGGAATTAGGGTTTGCAGTGAAGGGGAAATTAGTAAAAGGAGAGATGGCAGAATGAGAACCATACTTCTTTCGACAGAGGTTGTATGAATTTTCAATCCTAACAACAGTGTAAACGTGTTCCCTTCCGTCCACATGTTCTGGTGTGGACAGAACAACCAAAAGCCTAATTACTATAAATGTTTATATCTTGCCCATTGGTTGTCTGTTGTGCTAGCTACGGACTTTGTTCCCTGTGTTCTGTAGTTAACCAAGCTACTAGAGCAGCCGTCATCTTGCAAGTTGACACCTGCGGTAATGCAAGAAAAGAGAATGTGGACAATTAAGTGTAACGTGCCACATCTACTCAAAACTTGCTGGGTATATCTAATTAAACCTACTGAGTACAGGGACTCATACACAAGGGAGTAGGGAGTGTAATTTTGCAATGTATTAAGCAAACAGGTAACTGGTAATATTTCCATAGTTTCTACAATAAGATAGAAGAAGACTCCTTTGAAGAAATGTGACCAGTAGAAAGATTTTCTGCTTTTTAAGTGGTAGGAGTATATGTTACAACATACTGAGTTTGACATCTGATGAATTTAGCAACTCTTTTAAAGTCATCAAAGGCAGATACCTTGGATACAATTATTAACATAGGAATTGCAGGGTTATAAAGTGGCTGGGATGATCATTTTATCGTTGGATAGAATTAATAGCTGAAGCTACAGAATAGGAATTTACTGAGAACATGAGAATCTCGGCAGGCCAGCAGAATGGCAAGGCTAGATTGTCAGTAATTAGTGTTGCAATGGGGAAGAACAGTTTGAGTAGCCAGAAAAGAAGACGGAACGGACAAATAGAAATAGACAATGTATTCAAGTGTGTCATAAATGCAGAGGTGTGATTGAAGAAGTGAGTGGCAAAACTAAAATGAAATTGAACGAATGAGGAAGTGTGATGGACGTGGGCATAATTATAGTATCTCATTGGTAATCAACAATTACTCTGTATCCGCCCCTGTATTATGCTATTTGTATATATTAACTTCTCTCATTTTTAGATTCTGTATGACAGATGAGACTTAGAACGCCAGGAAAACTACCCAGAGCTAACATGACCAGTCAGTTGCAGAGGCAGCCCGTGAAGCAGGCATTTTGGCTGCAGGCCCCTGGTCAGCTCTTAGTCGCTACTGTATATTCTTTTGTGTGTTGCTAGGCTTTTTTTTTTTTTTTTTTTTTACATATAAAGCAGAAGAATAAAATCTGAATTACAAAATAATAATAATTGCAAATGAGGTGTGGAAACAACAAGGACATGTGCTTGTTTGCTTGAAAAGGTTAAAAGCTCAGTTGGCACAGAGAAATTTTGTATTATTGAAGGAAAGCTGTGGTAGGATAAGGCTGAGGTTTTCTGATCTGGTTTGTTTTTAGACTATAAGACATCGGAACACAAAAAGGCAAAGCAAGGGGGATGGATTCAACTTTATAGAACATCCACTATTTATAAAGCATTTTATTAAACTCTCGTGTACATTTCCTTGTTTAATTCATTGATAAATGGGACAGCTTCCTAGATTTGCAGAATAAGCCACAACATCACAATTCACATTAAGATGTTTTTGGCCTCAGAGCCCACATTCCTTTTACTCTGTCATCTCAGTGGGCACACAGGTAAATAATTATGAAAGAGAATGAATATGTTTCTGTGTTTAATAGAGGGATGAAGAATAATTTGATAGAGATATAGAATTCAATGACATGAAAGAAACTTTTTTTTTCCTGAAACTGAATGGACAGCTAGAAGAAGATAGTAACTTGCTCAAAGGAAAATGGCTCTATGTAAGGATGCAGGATAAATTAACAGCAGCAAGAAAACAAACACTGACTATGTATTTCTAAACCATTCCTACCCAGGTATGGTTTTGGAAAGTAAATCAAGAAATGGCTGGGGAGGTGGGTAGCACCTGTGGCTCAAAGGAGTAGGGCGCAGGCCCCATATACCAGAGGTGGAGAGTTCAAACCTGGCCCCAGCCAAAAACTTCAAAAAAAAAAAAAGAAAAAGATAAATAAATGGCTGGGGGTATCACTGCCATGCTGAAGATTATAATAAGTTTAATAAGTAGTGATATGTTGATTCATGTACTTTTTTTTATTAAATCATAGCTGTGTACATTAATGCAATCATGGGGTACAAGGTGCTAGTTTTGCACACAATCTGAAATGCTTTCATCAAACTGGTCAATATAGCCTTCACAACATTTTCTTAGTTATTGTGTTAAGACATTTGTATTCTACACCTAGTGAATTTTACATGTACCCTTGTAAGATGCACTGTAGGTGTGGTCCCACCAACGACTCTCCCTCCACCCATCCTCCCCTCTACCCTTCCTCTCCCCTTTCCTCTTCTTCTTGGGCTATAATTAAGTAGCCATAATACTGTCTTCAGCTATTGTCCGGTAGAAAATATATCTCCAAGAATTCCAAGAATTGTTCTGACAATTATAAATTATATATAGGTTTTAAATTCAATCTATTTTTTCCTGTGACTGTTTTAATTCATAGTTTTTGTTATTGGTATTAGTATTAAGAGTATCAATTCAAATTTTGATTCCTTGGAGTTGTTATCTTGAGTGAAAGCTTACTATGGGAATGAGGCTATTGATGTATTTATCCTATTTCAACAATTAATTTCCTGCACTAGCCTTGCATAAGGTTGAGATGCAGAAATGAAGAGAAAGAAGGGGGACATTGAATTTCCCAGGGCTGGATCCAACACGCTCTTCTTGGATTCCTCCCTCCATCAGCATTTAAAGAAGACAATTCTCTTGCTAAGTTTTATGATACAAAACATTAGCAAGGTGATCTGTCGGTACAATCTTAACCTTAATATCATTTGCCCTGAGCAGCTACTTTGTGTGTGTGTATGTGTGTGCATGTGTGTGTCCTTGTGTTTATCTGCATTTTTAATTTTCTCAGGAAGGTTCAGCAATCTGTGACTATTAAATTTGCATTCCTAGTCAAAGACAATTCTCTATCCAGTGTTTATAAATTAAATACATACCCCAATTTTAGTTAGTGCTCCTCTGTATGAAAATCAAAATCTTATGTGATTAAAGGAGGGTCTAGAATTACTGAGCCATTGAATTTCATACACAACAAAATGCCAGGTCACAGGGAGAAATCCATGTTATTGTCATGTGTATTAGTCTCCGGATTCCCAGGGGCACAGATACAACTATGCATGGAAAATGCTTCAGGTTATTGTATACCAAATGATTGAACATGGTTTTCCATTTATGATTTTGGAAAAAAACAAGTGATAGAAATGCAACTCCCTTGTTGGCTCTCAATGTTTGTTCCCTTTAAGTACATTTTCGTCATCATTTATTTATTCACAGTGTTTTCAAGTTTATTCATTTAGTGAAACCATTGTACTTCCATACACAGGAATGCTTTAGAAATAGAATGGAAATACTTGTTTTCACTTTTTAACCATAACAACTACATCTATGGTCCATTTTATCAGGGTACATGTGAACTGTACTAAGTGTAGACTATAAATGTCTTAACACAATAACTAAGAAAATGCTGTGAAGGCTATGTTGACCAGTTTGATGAAAACATTTCAAATAGTATATAAAACCAGCACATTGTACCCCATGATTGCATTAATATACACAGCTATGATTTAGTAAAATTTTTTTGTATGAAATATGGTTATGAAAAGAAGCCAACAAAATAGTAGTCTTCAAAAAGGAAAATAAAAAGGTAGAAACTACTTTTGTATGTATGTTGTTTTGTAGCAATAAATATTTTTTATCTTAATGTGCACTTTTTATCTTAAAAATCTTGATTTAGCTAAAGACAATAAAAAGTGTTTTTACTTCTAAATTGTATTTATTTGAGCTTGCATTAATGTTCACATATGTACAAATATTAGTGTTTAATGTTAATGTAAAACTGAAACTTTGTGAAAAAGTTAAGATCAAGAAATGTTAGATTTTGTGTCAATATAGACTCTGCCATAGTATGGACTCTGTTGCAAATTTTAGGGAAATCTTAGGAACAGATCTCAAATAACAAGCACACTGTCCTATCTCATAGCTATGGCTTGGAAATTGGTGCTTAATGTGAAAATAAATAAATATCAGAAGAAATGAAATATTGTTTAACTTTCATTTTCCAAGAAGTTTTTGTCCTTCAGCTGGTAGGCAATGCAAGCCACCGAAACACAATGGAGACAGTTCCTTTTAATTTCGGCAGGTGCTCCTACGGCTCTCTTATCTTTTACCATCTGTGAATCAACATCCTCTCTAACCTAACGTTGTTCTACTTGAATGTGCATGGCTATTTAGAGCTTCTTTATGGAAGAGGAAATCTTAGAAAAGCAATTGCACGTGGATGTCTCTCAAGGACAAACTATCTGAGACCAAACTATAACCATCTTTACCCTGAACTACTCCATAGACTACTAATAAATTTCCCCATACTTACTCTGCCCTCTGAGGTCTAGTCTCAAAATTGGAGCCCAAGAGATTGTTTGACAATGTAATCTATGCACCTGCCAAAAATCTCAAAACCTCACCTCATTCCACACTCTCCCTGAATTTGCCTTCTAAGTCCAGGCAGCAAGCCTTGTCCCTCCATGCTCAGTGACCTCTGAGCCCAGTCGTGCTGTGGGAGGGGTGAAGCTCCTTTAAGTCTGCTTAAAACACCAGGCATCAGGCTGACGCTTTGCAGCAGATTTTGGGTTTCTTTAATCCACTTCTTTCCTGTCTCTGTTCCCTTTGCCCATCATCTGCAATCATTTTCTTAATTCAATTCCTAACATACTTAAACAATTGAAAATTGGTTTTAAGCTTATTACATCATTATTTTCTAGCAATCCAAGCACATCAAGATATAAAAATAAAAAATCTTCTGGTGTATCTCCTCTACTTCCTCCTTATACGGTGAATCATACATATTTTGATACATTTAAAGCTAAGTTTTAACTTCTATTTTTCTGCAGACCCTGTGAAAGTGCCACTTCTTACTGGTGCTATATATCTGACACAAGGGAAAAGATATATTTTAGAATAAATTCACTTGTTTAAAATAATTAACTTTAGTACATAGAAATCTTGTTAAAATGACACAACATGACATTTCCAAAGGACTAGTCAATGTCTGGAGCTAATATAGATTTAACCAGAAGGAGTTCAAAAGCACAGCTATCTCATAGATGGAATGTTCCTTTTATTCCACCAAGGAGGTTATCGTGTTGTGAAAATAAAAAGAGCTCAGGGAGTTTTCATATTTGCTTGACGATTGCCCAATTTATTCTCAGGGAGATGTGAAATTCCAGCAGCTAGGGGCATGTGAAAAAGTTCTTTCTCCTACCTCTTATCAACAGTAGTATCTTGAAACCAATTCCCACCCTCAACCTTCCCTACTAAGGGTGTTAAAATTATCTTTCCAAATGCTAGTGGGGCAAGAGATCCTAGCTAGAAAAAGTATAGCCTGGTCTTGTTAATTTGCTTACAGTTAGGAGGAGAATAAGGGCAAAGACTGATGATCAAATATGTTGTTTTCTACTGGAAAATAGAGACACACACACAGTTTAATCTAGTTGGAAGAGTCTGACGGGATCATATCCTACTATCCTGTTATATAGACAATTTGAATGAAATTAGGGAGAATCAGAGTTCTCTTGACCACTGCTGGAGAACAATGCCTTGGTTCGTCTAACAGGAAACACTGCCACTCAATTTTTAAAAATCTCACACTTCACTCTTAGAAACTATATTTTTTTCACCATAGTGAATAAGTTTCAATTCTTAGCAATTGTTTGATTTAATCAATTAATGTCAAATGGTCAATCTGGTTAAATCCTACATTATAAAATAATGTATTTCTATTTACTACTCCCACCTAAGTAAAGACGCTTTACCTCATAAGATATTTCATCTAAAATATATTCCAGCTTCCTTGATGACTGTTTGAAAAACTAAGGTTCCCAGGTTCCTGTTTTATATGCAGAAATGCTGAGAGAACAGGTATTTCACCTCTGAACACTATTAATTTCTGTAAAATCTTGAGGAGAAATCTCTAAATGACTCGTGTTTGTGTGTCTAACTTATGTTGTTAATTTGGGGCACTTAATGTTCGAAACTTTAGTCTTCTAGTGGCTTACGTCTAAAAGTCTTGGAATCAACCTTGGTGCCTTTGCTTTGGTGACCAATCACATCCATTTTATGCAGAATCTGGCAATGTTTTTACCCCCAGCTACTTATCCAGAGTTAAGCCGTCGTGACATCTCACTTTCAGTACTGCAGTTAGAGACCCATGGCTCCCTTCTCATGTGCTCCACAGAGAAGCCAGGATGATTCACATAAACTAACCACCCTCTTCAAAACCAGCCAAGATTTTCCCTCTCAGAATAAAACTCAAAATTTGTTATTTGGTTCATTTTCATTATATTATTTTTTCCCTAATGGCCACTGCCGTATTTCTGATTTTATTTTCCGCTTCTCTGACTCTTACCCTCCACTCCAGCAACTCAGCTCTTCCTGTTGTCTCAACACTGAGGTGCCTCTGGCTAGAGGCCTTTTGCACATTGTTTTCTTTCCAGAAATGCTTTTTCCTCATTCAAATTACTTTCTTCCTCAGCCCTTTAGTCTCCATTATAACTGACATTGTGTCTTCATTGACATTCTCTATTCCTTTCACATATATGCCAAAACATAAGGCTTTGCAATTAAAATAGTATTAGATTTTACTGTTTGTCTTGCCTGAGTAAACAAGATGTTTTTGTCTGTTTAATTACTGCTGCATCTTTGGAATGATACCGGGATATTATATGTACTCAATAAATATATATTGAGTGTACCTCATTCGCCCAGTTGTTCACATTTTTGAATTCTTAAGATCTCACCATGTTCCAGGAGTCAAGTACGTGAATATGTACTTCCCATTCTGTATTTCACATTTTAAAATTAACAATTTTATGCTGTTCTTGATGAGTTACTTATCGAAAGTGAGAAAACTTGCTTCGTGAAGTAGAGAACTTAGCCACAGGAAGAATCAACAGTTACAAAAGCAAATTTTCTAAAATTTTTCCAAAGCAAAATTTTCAAAATATTTCTAAAAGCCAACTTTTCTAATTTACAAAAAAAATGGTACTGTCACTAAAAATTAATTTTGTTTTTCTTTTATCATCTTTTGGAGTACTAATAGATCACTAACTTATTAACGCGTTGCCGAGTGACAGAGGCACGAGTGACTTGCACCTTATCCTACCGTACGCCAAGCATGGTTTATTCTGGGTAGAATCTGAGTGCTGAGCAGTGTTTCTCAAGCATCCACGTGTAGATAACTCTCCTGGGGAGTTTTTTTAGGCAAGTAACCTGAGCTTATCCACAGAGGTTCTGATTCAGTAGGTCAGATGGGGTTCTAAGAGCTTCAGGGATGCTTCTGCTCTGGTGGTGGGAGGATAACCTTTGAGAACCATTAGTATAAAATGCACTTCATAGAAGAGAAAGAAATTATTTAAACCTGCCTTGGGAAATAGCCCTAATAGGGCTAGGTAAGGGGGATATGAAAAATAGGAACAGACTTCTACCTGTTTGATTATGTCAAGAAAATCAGCCCCAACACGCTGTATGTCTACTTCCTAGTGGCCTACTGGGACCAGAAACCGATGGAAAATTATTACTAAGGTTATAGAGAATTACCAGAGAAATAATAGACAAAGAGATAGTTTTAAGAACAGCAGGGTTTGGGAGGCAGCAGACCCTTCTTCGTGGGGCTTCCAATATGCCACCTCGAGTGTCAGGCTAGCTCTATATTGATTTTATACATTAGGTTATAATGAGACTCTCATGAAGGCCAGGCAAACAATCCCGTCATGGTTCTTGCTGAGTTTGCATTTCTACTAACTAGGCTAATTCTGCCGGTAATTACACTAATCATATAGATTTACTCACTATTTTTTATTGTTTTAAGGTATTTATAGTCTTAATACAAACAGAGTCTTGCCAAAGTAGCCAGTTAGAGGCTGACTAAGGAATAGCCCCTTGCTGACACACAGTCACACATCACAGATGCGATGTTTTAATACTCTGAGAGCCTTGTGTCCAGATCGATAGACTCCTCTGGCCAAACTAAGGTGACAGAAGAAATGAGACATTTCATCTCCTTATCTGGTCTTGAGCACATCTTCCTGCATTGAACAAAGTTTAAAGAGTCACATTCTTAACTTCCAAACAGCACTCTCCTAGAGCACACAGCCCCGCCCTGGCAAAGACCAGCCTCAATTCTGCAGCCTGCGGCCTCAGAGCAGCTGTGTAGGGAGAGGGGATTTTCAACGTGCCAGGCTTCAGAATATTAAAGTGACAAAGTCTTACGCTTTGCATTCAAAGCCAGGAAATTGAGTCTGGATCAATCCTCTGTTACTGTCTCCCTTGTTCCATACTCTGCTATTCCATTCCTAGTAATATTTCTAATCTACTACAATTAATAATTAAATATTGGTTTCCAACGTATAAAATCCTGGTTACGGGTAATGTAAGCACACCCAGATGGAACTCTTTCCTTAAGTCTTCTCACACATACTCTTCACTCTCCGGGGCCTCCCTTGCTGATTCCTTTTCAATTCTGCCTTTTCTTCTGTATCTTTACTTTTTGTTAGATTGTCTTAAATCTATAGGTTAATTCCTTGTTAATCTACAGTGACCTCTTACTTTTACATCTTATAGGCAATTTTAAAATGCATCTTCAAATATATTTTCTTCTATGATCTTACTTCATGCCACTAGAAGAGATTTAATAGATGAGATTTTTTTTTAATTAATTTTTTTTTTTTTTTGCAGTTTTTGGCCAGGGCTGGGTTTGAGCCCACCGCCTCCAGCATATGGGGCTGGCACCCTACTCCTTTGAGTCATAAGCACCACCACAGATAAGATTTTTTTCCTGCTTATTTCACATATAAGGAAATTGGGATTCAGTGACACTGTTGACTGTGGTTCTATGATAAGTAAGTCCCAAAGTCAGTATTAATTTGTATCTTGTCACTTAATATAGTGGGCTATCAAACACCCAGCCCATCTGATGTAATAGATGTCCATGAATATTTATGAAGATCAGAGTGGCTACATGCCACTGTTGACAACATCTTCCTTAGTGAGAATCTCTGTAATTGCAAGGTCAGGCTTTTATATCTAGACTTGTCTAACTCAGTTTTTAGCTTAATGTCTTACTACTAATTGTATGCCATTGTAGTGTGAGGTGACATTCAAAGTTTTTTAAAAACGATTACCTCATAAGTATAATTATAAAATGAAAATAAGACTTACTGCAGATATTAGGTGAGTTACCATATATTACATAGTTAATGGGGGACTATATGTTTACTATTATATGATAAACTGTAATAGCCGTAGTGCAGAATAAAAAGTAGCTCAAAGTGGGTAAATATCAGTAGAAGAAAGATATTTAGTTGAGACCATAATAAATGTCACTAATTACACAGAATTTTGAGATGATACTTGATACCAAGAGAACGAAAATAATTCATGGCTAAAAATAAGATGATAATTTAAAAACATGTCTAATGAAAAATTAATTTCTAGAAAAGTGAAATTTAGATTAAGAAAGGTAAAGAATTTTTTTTTTGAAATGTGTCTTCCTCGTAGTTATTTAAAAAATGGAAAACTGTCACAAATTTTCATTCTGCTGAAATACAGTCCATACTATCAGGTTAAATGTTAAGGGATTTATCATCTGCCTCTGTATGAGGTGGTGTGTGTCTGTGTGTATGTGTCCATGCAGAGTTCTCTTAAGGCTCTGGGCAATACTAATATACCATTGCAACAATGTATCTATTAAGGCAAATTGAAACATATTTCCCCTCTTATCTGTCTTTGCTTTTTATTTGTTAGGTATATCTTTCCTGCTATTAAATTATTTTGATGTGATAATTTCACAGCTTCTGTACATGAAAATTAGAGTGGAGTTATGCTGCACCTAGCATAAAAATAACAAAACATCTATTCAGGAAGAAAAATTAATGGCCCAGTGTCTTCTTTCTATTTATTTTAACCAGTGGTCATATTTTTTACTCTGAAATTAGAAAGGAAATGCTAGTATTGAACAAAGTAGTTTAACTAAACCTTATTCACTGTAATTTTAACTTTGACATTCACTTGCACAGACATGCTCAAACCCTTATAAATAATTTCTATACGAATTAAATATTTCAGTCATCCAAGAAGATGCATTGCAGTGCAATTCTGCCTTTGAAATGGTAACAGTTCGTGTTTTCTATATTGCAAAGCCTATTCTTACATAAAGGAATTTATGCCTTCATTTTCTATGTAGGTTGCATGGCATTTGATCCACAGTGACAGGGAAAAATGATCCCAGAATAACTGCAGTATATTTTGCTGAATGTTAAAAGCAGTTTCAGATGTGTTTCATTTCTGACCTTGCAAAATGCTTTCTTGCTTATGCAATGCTTTATACATCAAAAACACAAACTGCTATGAGGGCTTCAGCTGCTTGCACAAGGATAAATCTGAGAAAATAAATGTTCAGGTCAGTTTCACTCTATCATTTTTCTTCTATTATTTCATGACATGGAGATTCCATGATATATGTTATTACATTTTAAATGTGGTACCAGAAGTCATAATGCTGATTTGTTTCATGTTAATGATTCTTGGAATATAGTTCTGAAAACATTTGTTCAAGTTGCCAAATTAGCTAAAGTTTCTGATCAGATTTACAAGATATTATTTATGTTATTGTCATAAGCTCATCATAATTCAATGTCTGTGTTGATAGTATATTATTCGAGTGGAAAATTCATATATCTAAATGTTGTAAACCCAAGTATAATTTTGAGATACTAAGCTTTTAATATTTGTACATTTGATATATTCGGATACTCATTTTGAAAAAAAATTGAGAACTCTAAACAGAAAAGTTTTAGATTATCTTTGAAACTTATAATAAACAGAAAAGTGGCTTGGCGCCTGTGGCTCAAGTGGCTAAGTCACTAGCCCCATACACCTGAGGTGGCGGGTTCGAATCCAGCCCAGGCCTGCCGAACAACAATGATGGCTGCAACCAAAAAAAAAAAAAATATATATATATATATATCTCCAGGCATTGTGACGGGCACCTATGATCCCAGCTACCAGGGAAGCAGAGTCAGGAGACTCGCTTGAGCCTAGGAGTTAAAGGTTGCTGTGACCTGTGAAGCCACAGCACTCTACCCAGGGGGACAGCTTGAGAGGCTCTGTCTCCAAAATAAAATAAAATAAATAAAAAAAGAATAAAAAGATAATACACAGAAAAGTAATGAAATAGAATCAGAGGAACTTGTGGCAAAAGAAATATAGTTTTCTAAGTCAAACTAAATTTAAATAAATATTTTTAGAGGTTTCTATGCCTAATATTATAAAGTATATTATTCAGTGTGTGGTCAACTCTGATCTGAGGATGACAGGTTAGGTTATCAATTCTGGGTCAGTTCTGACCTGAAGATGGTAGACGACATGTGCTTTCTTAATTTTTAATCAATATTTCAGAGTAGATTTAGTAAAATTTTCTACAAAATTAAAAAAAAAGCAACTCTGCAGTATTTTTTGAAATATATATATATAAAACACATATATATGTACACATATACATATATATATTTCACATAGTCACAATTCACATCACAATTCACACACAAGAATTTTAACATGTCATATAATAAAAAGAAGACTGGTAGTCCCCCTTAGCAATGATGAATTAAATTTAGACTAGGAATTTGCTCTTCTACCTTAAAAAGAAACATGTTCAATTTAAATGAAGAAAAATAACCTCAAAATCAGTTATATCCTGGGTTGTAAAAATCATGAAGAATTAAAAATGCAGGTTGAAACTTTGTGAAAAACACTGATGCAAGTGAGTGATTTTTATTTTACTCAATCACTGTACTCAGTGCACTGCGGTATTTGTTTGGGGAATATATTTAACACAATATCGCCTTAACAGTTTCAGTGATCTGGATCATAAACTTGGTCACCAGAGATGAAGGCAGGAAATAAAGAAAAATTGTGAAAACTGGTCTGCTGAGTCCCTTACCTCCCTGGGACCTCAGAGTCTTTACCGACGTTTAGATGAAAATGCCATAGATCTGGGTAATTATGTGTGCACAGGGAACGTTACCCAAGTTTAATATGCACCATTACTTGGACTATTTTTTCAACCTGGAATCTCCAAGAAAACAACTATAAATTCTTATGACAGAAATGCCTCCAGATAGAAAGGTTTGTATTTTAGGTATCAAAGTTTTCCACTAAATCGTATACGTTCTGTTTGCAATTGAAAAATATACTATTATATATATTAGTATAATATATATAATATACTAGTATATATATAATATATATATACTAAATATATATATACTAAAAATATACTAGTATATATATTATATATATATACTAAATATAAAACAAATAAACTAAATTTGTTTTCCTTTTTTAGAGATGGGGTCTTGCTCAGGCTGGTCTCGAACTCCTGAGCACAAGCAATCCACTACCTAAAAAAGTGCAGAAAAGGAAAAATAAACTATATTTATTTAAAGTATGGTTCTGTGGAACTTTTTATTTTTTAGTCACAGCTGAAACTACTGTTTTCTATTCAGAATCAGTATACAAATAGTTACTGATATTTACCATTACAAGTAATATCTATGTGATGTGTATATCTTATTTAAAATACTACTACCATCTGTAACAAATTACCTAAATATTGAGCTTGTATGTCTCCAGTAGTATTAATATTTTCATTCTCATTTTTATTTTATTCTTCTACTTAGAAAAAATGTATTTCAAATCTAATGAAATCCCATTTTAAAAATTCTAAGCGTACAAATTATTTCAGCAAGATATTCAAATAATAATAAAAATAATTCATGATATATTTTCTCTTTCCATAACAAACTTCTTTACGGAGGAAACATTTTCAAACTTCTTGGTCTTTTCTCTGGACCAACAGATGTGCACCCTTTTATTGTTTAAGAGAAAATGTATTTTTGGCAGAAAAACACTAAAAATATCACAGCAACGACAAATATGTGGAACACAACTTTTATTTTCTTTTAATAAACCTATATATAGAAAAGTAGAATGATAACTCCACTGTTCCTGAGGACACAAAACTATCAAATATCACACCTGATAAATCGTAGTGAAACACGTACATTGATTGAGAGAAGCATCACTGTTGTGTTTATTAAATATAGAGGTAAATAATTTCAGTTTATGTAAGAAGAATTTTGACTAGAAATTCTTTTATTTTCTTTTTGCGTATCAAATGATTGTTACATGTGATCAATGAGCAAGTGGTCTCCAAAAAAAAAAAATTAAAAAGTAGGAAGGAATTGAATACCTATCCTCAAAACACATACCTGTTCATTTAGAAATTTTTAATGTTCCTATTTATAAATATATTTTAATGTATACAGAATGGAAATCAAAATGAAGGTAAAATAACTTGAAATGTAATTTATAATATTTTATTCCTCCAAGAAGTCTATGAGCCTGTGCATACTTAAGCTTATATGGCTCTTCTCTGGGGACCAATTTCAGGGAATCAAAACATCCATCAGAAAACACTGGGTATTTGTGACCACTAACTGTGCTGACTCAGTTTGAACTGTGAAAGAGCAAATAGATTTTATTCATCTTTTGCAACCAAATGTAGTCTTGAGAAAAGTTCATTATCTTAGAAAAAGTATATAATTGCAATTTTCTATGATTGATTGCTACAGATCAATTATGGTGGAGCTTATAAACTATACTTGATTTGCACAATAATTACAAACTATACTTGATTTGTGCAATAATTACCACTAGAAATATAACACACTGAGCTCTCTACTTAGGAAAAGGGATGGCTATCATATAACACATTGGAAAAAAAAATGTGTAACTGTTTTGACCAAAAAGAATAATTTCTATCATGTATTGGATTGACCGTAAAATAAAATATATCGATATTCCTTCTTATTTTTCTGTATAAGAGTTTTTAATGTAAGCTATTAAATTGAATTATCACATAACATTATGAACCAGGTATTAACTTTGAGAATTAACTTTTTAACCTCTGAGATATGATATAGATGCTAAAAGTACTGATTCCAAATGTGACTTGATTCCAATGCTTCCATTTGTTATTAGAAATTACACAATAATTAGTATCTCTTAATTAAATTTATAAAACTGAGAGTTTAAAATATTCGTTTAAGAAGAGAACATGCTGGCTAAATTACCAGATCCTGAGTCAAGCTGGTTTGGGGTCTGGTGCTAAGTGTTGCCCGTACAAGAACAAATTTTATTTTATCTGTCATCTCAGGAAACGCCTGTATGTTCCTCAGTAATGCCTCCATCCTGACCCAAGAGGCAAATATTGGTCAGATTATGCTCAGTATACATGTGATTTACTTCTGAAAATATTATACACATTGGACCATATGTTGGTGCTTTTGTGGGAAGGGCGTTCTGGCTTCTTTCACTCATCATAAGTGTTTGAGATTCATGTATATTATTTATAATTTTTATTTTCTAAGTACTAATACATAGTATGAATGTACTGCAGTTTGTTTCATCAATTTGTTTGTTGATCGACACTTGTTTGTTTGATTTTTCCTATTCTGGAAGCTAGAAGTACCAGTAGGGTCATGCTCTCTAAAGCTCTAGGAAGAAACCCAGTTTATGTTCTGCTCTTACCTTCTGGTGTTGTTGACATTGCTAACTACCCTTCCTGTCACTTGGCTTCTTATGAACATCACTGAAAATCTCTCCCTGTATTTGGATATCTCCATACTCTTCTTCTAAGGACACCACTCAGTTGGGGTTAGAACCTGCTAATGAAATCATCTTATTCACATGGGTAAACATCATACTTTATATTTAACTTTACAATAGTGGGAACTGAGGGTTAGGAATTCATCAGCTCTTTTGAGGGGAAACACTACAACCTGTAACAATTGACTTCTATAGAATCTTAATTTAGTCTGTTTTATGTATAATAACATAGTACCAGTATTATTTTCAGGTTATTGATATCATAATATTTGGGTCATGGTAGTTACTTATTTACAGAGAGCATTAGTGATAGACAGCTGATACTCCTAGTCAATAAGCAAAAAAATACTAAGATGTTTGAAATGAATATAAAATATGTATTTTACTTAGCTTATACTAGTATTTGTTTTATATTGTAATATGTTATAATTCAATAACTCAGTAATTTTACAGAAAACCTTAGATTTCATATTATAATTTAAATAGTGATAGTTTGGCAGGGGCAACCCTGTATTACCTCACTGAAACCATCAGTTGAAAGTGGTAAGGAATGGAAACAGTCAGACAATAACACAATCAATCTCCAATTTTCTATTTTTCTAAAACATTCCATATAGCTTCTTAAATTAACTTGTTCTCCTATATTATCTGCCTTCTCCTCATAAGTCTATGTGTTTTTTTTTAATCTCAGTCATACCCCTTTGTGCTCTTTTAATATCAGAATAACTTAATAAAGTCATTATAATAAACCTATGTGAACCCCAGGCCCAGAAAGAAGAAGATCATGGTGTGTTAATATTTACAAACACCATATTGTTTATTTGAGGGTCAGATAGTTCTCTTTTTTTTTTTTTTTTAAGGAGATTGTTCATTTATTTATTTAATTTCTGATTAACATGAGAGCACTAATGATTAGATTACAATGTTTGCAATTTTTTTTTTATTGAATGGTAACTATGTACATTAATGCACTTCTGGGGTACAGTGTGGGGTTTTCTTTTTTTTTATTTTTTATTTTTTTTATTTTTTTTCAGTGTGGGGTTTTCACATGCAATCCGAAATACTTCCATCAAACTGATCAACACAGCCTTCATGTCATTTTCTCAGTTATTGTTTTAAAACGTTCTGATTCTACTCTTAGAGAGATTCACATGTACCCCTGTAAGATAAACGTCTGAAATGGTCCCTCCAATCCCCCTCCCTCCACCCATCCCCCTCTCTTCTCCCTCCCCCTCCCCACATGCTTAGGCTATTTGGTTATAGCTTTCATATAAAAGGTATAAGATAGTTTCATAGCAGGGGTGTGTACATTGGATATTTTTTCCTCCATTCTTGTGATACTTTGCTAAGAAGAACATTCTCCAGCTCCATCCATGTGAACATGAAGGACGTAAAGTCTCCATCCTTCTTAATGGCTGCATAGTATTCCATGGTGTACATATACCACAGTTTGTTGATCCATTC